>BGPR01014670.1:0-38652 GCA_013235015.1 Araneus ventricosus
TCCGGGAGCGGCAAAGATTGAAAAACCCTTCGACAAGTTTCCGAGTAGAGCCAAAATACCCTCCAGTTTCATAAGACTTATTTCGTGAACTTTTTTTTTCTGAGAGAAAAATTGTATGACACCAGAACGAATACACTAGCCTATGAAACTATGCCTAACAGGGAGGATGCTACTGGCTTTGCTTTGTAAACAAACTGATCATTCTCATCAGCATAAGAGAAATTAACCTCTTATTTGCGTCACGTACCTCAGCGTTTTCAGCCCAGTCAATAAAGGTCTTGAAAGGGAAAAAAATTGCGTAAAGCTGAATTTTACCCCACTGATAGACCCCTACCAGAGGAGCATTTTTACAAAAGTCCCCAAAAATCCCCCTTGTTCTTTCCCCCCAGCCCCCCCCCCACAAGTCCAAAATGGCAATGTTTACAAAACAGCCACTATCTCTGCTTCTAATTATCGGATCAAATTCAACTTTTTTTTTGTCTTGTTCGTTATTAAATGGGCTACAAGAATAGTTAACATCATATTTGCGTTGCACCAAAAAGTTTTTTTAATTTAAGAAAATATGTGGAAAAGTAGGTTTTTTACTTAGAAACTTTTGAATTTTAAGCAATATTTATATATGTCATATTATGCAAAAATCCATTGTATTAATGTTGTTGCCTACACATTTTTCAATCTACTGATATATATTTTTATATACTTATGTGCGATGGTAAAGCTGTGTGGGGGGGGGGGCGGTGAAAGCAAGAATGTTCGGCGTGCGACGCGGCTGTCCAGTCTTCGCGATCCACGGTGATTTACTATACTGAAACTTGAATAGTTTACTCATGTAATTTCCGAATGAAGTGGTTGTAAAATGATTGCATCTACTGAAAGATGTAACATAGATTAATAGGATTTTGGTAATAAAATATGCATCTTTAAGTCACGATACACGCACGGTTTTGTTTTCTGCACTGTTCTGAAGCATAACTATAATATAGCTATACAGGGTTCCCACTTATATCCGTTACACCCCCTTAACTTATAAACGGTGACAGCTTAGGCCATAAAGTTGGTGTCTAGGTATAGAAGAAGGGCTATGCGCTACTCGATGAGACGACTTACAACACCATCTATTGAAAATTTTGGAATTAGTGGTCCTATCTCGAAAAGGGTACAAGATACGGGAAAAAAGTCAATTACAAAATTGTAGAGCGTCTTCGATTTAGTACGAAAAGACACCTTGAGTGCAATAATGCTAAGAACAAAACATGTAAAATCCGCATTTGTTTGCTCGCATTTTCGGAATTTTTGACGACATATGACACGAATAAAAGGAGATTTTTTTCGTTCAAAAAATGATCCCATTATAGTTGTGGAAATAACTCAAACAGCTGGTGTATGGACCTTTCCGCCAATATTGCAGAACGATTACTGTTGCTTGGATTTGCGCACCAACTATATGCTAAAACGTGTGCAAAGTGAAATTTAAACAAGGACTCAAATCTGTATTGTAGATAACGGAGAGCACTTTGAACACCGAAAATAAAGGTATATTGTGATGACTAATTGTTCTTTCTCTTTTTAACCCGTTTAGAGACGATACAGTTTCGGAAATCGAGAACAAACAAATGTGCACTTTAAACCTTAATTTCTTCGTATTAATATGTACAAGGTATCTTTTTGTACTAAATCGAAGACGCTCTACAAAATTGACCTTTTTCCCGTATCTTCTACTGTTTTAGAGGTAGGAGCGCTAATTCCAAAATTTGCCGATAGATAGTGTTGTAAGTTGTCTCATCGAGTAGCGCATAGCCTTTTTATTATACCTAGACACCAACTTTATGGCCTAAGCTGTCACCGTTTAGAAGTTAAGGGGGATGTAACGGATATAAGTGGGAACCCTGTATATAGAGTTTCTTAAGATAGAAGAGGCGGATAATCGACCTCCTTTTCAATTATAGTTGCCATTTTATCAAAGTGATCCTCCACCTCGTTCCCTCACTAACCGGTGTCAGCTTTCACTACAAAAAAGCAAACAGAATGACTCCAATTCTTTTTTGTTTGGATCACGAATTCTGATTTTTTTCTTAAAGCTTCCTAATGGCCGAATAGAAGAAAAACTATCCGAATGAATATTAGTTTTGCAAGAGATTACTCTCTAGAGTTCATTTCACAGCAATATAAATTGCAGCAATCTTGACCTGGAAAAAGGAATTGTAATCATTTAATTTAAAAGAAAATATTTCGTTTAAAAATATTTTCTTTAAAAATACACACGGAATACCCGAATTGCCATCAATGCCGGGTTCATTCGTAAAAACTTCGCAATCAAGATTTTGGATATTTTTACTAGTATTTAATAATTTAAATTTGGATTCTAGACATTTAAGGGGAAAACAAAAAAATCTAAAATTTAGGGTTTGCAGGAATTGCGAAATCCAAACGATTATTCCATCCGAATTTTAAATTTAATAAATTCAGAGAGTGCAGCTAGATGCAAGAGAGGAATGTAGAAAAACAGCTAAAAATCAGGGAAATTCTTAACGGTTCTAAAGTATATAAAAGTATTTTCGTGTAGCGCCATAAATGAGAGAGATCTCTGTAACTGAATACCTTGCTTTCAGAAGATTAAAAAGACTTGGCTGTGTGCCAAAATCGAGACCCACATCCTTGCTGAGATTATACATTTTAGTTTTTAAATAATTCATGCGACTAAATAAATTTAATAATGAATCAATGATAAACTCAATATAGGTAGAGTATAGGAAATATACTATAATCGTTTAGAAATATTTTTAATATTTATTTAAAAAATAGGATTTCTCGAAAAAGTGTGCTTGGAAATGTGCAAAGGTTTATCCCTGAAAGGTGCAGCTCAGCCCAATAATATCATAACAAATAGTTAATTTAGGAGATAAAAGTTTTTGATTTCATAAATTTAATAATTCATTGATCTTTATTTCGACGTTTTTTCCTATTTGTGCTAAAAGTTACAATCGCCAGGTCGTCCGCAGAAGATTGAACAAATATCTTTCAGAATTAAGCCATAATACATCATTAAAATCAAAATAAGTAGAAAAAAGACAGAAAAACAATGCTAATATTATTTATTATTCTGTAAAGGATATATGTATGTACATTTTTTCATTATTGGAATAACATTATTAGTTTTCTGTAATTTGGTTACACTTTGGTTCTATTTCATTCAGTAATAAAGATAAACATATTTTACACGTTTTTAAAAATATTTTTTAATTTTAAAAAGTAATAATCTTTCAGAATAATAAGTTAAAAGTCAATATTTCAAAGAATAAACCAACAGCGATTTATTTAAAAATATTCGCAACAGAAACCCCTCCATTAAATGCCTCACTTGAAAATTTTCATATTTGTCACACGGTACACTTTACCTCCGGCAAACAGTATTGCAATTGAATTTTAAAAACTTATAGAAAAATTAGAACTACAACTGAGCCCCAAAACCTGATTGGCGGAAAATCCGGAAGTTTCTTGTTGAGAATTCATTTTTGACAAACTTTAGAAACAAGAAAATAAAAAATAAAAATAAAAAATTATAAGAAAATCAAAGTTTTAAGGTAAGCAGAGGCCGAAGATTTGTAATAAAATAAATTGCCGGTTTTATTTTAAAAGACAATACATTAATATCTACCTTGGAAATTAACCCCCTGAGACCCTCCGAAGTGGCTGACTCCAGCTAAAAATCATTCTACTAGGGAAATTAAATTTTCTTTACTTTTAAACTTAAGGAGAGAATAAGGAGTTTCGAGCATAAAAAGATGTTCTTAAAGTCTTCCCTTACCCGAAATGTTTTCAATTCAAACATTAGTATTTCCGAAAAGTACGGCCTTGAAGCCTGCTTGAACTTTGGTGTTGAATAAAGCATACGAAATAGAGTTTTTACAACTAATTGGAAGCAACTGAGCGATTGGTACAGTTATTTGCATAACAAAATTCTTCAAATCTTTTTTCGGGATTTGGGCTCTATAGAAGGGAAGTCACGATCCCAGAAGCACAAATACCACGATAACCAGCATCTTGATTACCCTAATATTTGACTTGCGTATCAACTCGTTATTGTGCTCACCTTCACCTGGTATTTCTCTTTTCTATACTTTCATCCAAATAAAGAAATAACACAAAATAATTATTAACATCGGGAATAATTAGTTGGGCTAATTTGGAAAGACCCGAATTAGCTGGGAGGAAGTAAGTTAAGAAATAACGCAACATAATTATAAACACTGGGTACTGGGAAACAAACATGAAGTAAGTTGTTTCTATTTCCTCTGTTGGCCACACATCAGTAGAGATGTGAAGGTCTTCACCTCCTGTTTGGACTAGGCAAAAGTAGGGAGTCCAGGGTAAGGTCAGGGAGATGATGGATATCCAGATAGTAGTGGTAATGAAACGGGACAGGTGCCATTTCATGGGGCAACAGGATAGTCAAGGACCTGTAACGATACAGAAACCAAATTATTCGTTTCATACAAGGCCCACAAAAGAATTCCTGTTTTTGAATTTAAACAACAGAGACAGACAGAAGAAAGAAACCAATGTGACATGCTTATTTTGAAAGCCGTAAATACCCGACACTGAAGTTTCAGAATTAGTTAAATACGCCGCTAGCAAGTGTTGCTGTACTCTGTAGTAGTAGTACGAAATCGGGAAAAAAGCTCTCAATAGGCATTTGCAAGCAATAGTTGCAAACACATCGCAATCGATTCGAAATGTGCAGCACGCCCTATTGGAAAAAAAAATTCCGGTATAAAAAAAAATATACCGGCTTATGAAACACCGGTTCCGGTATGATACTGGATCCAGTATCATACCGGAACCGGTGTTTCATAAACCGGTATCATACCGGAACCGGTGTTTCATAAACCGGTATGATGCTGGATCCAGTATGATACTGGATCTGGTACGATACCGGTTCCAGTATGAAACCAGAACCAGTATCAAACCGGTATCATACTAGAATATTGATTATAGAATTGTACTGGATTAGGTACATATTATGGAGCACAGGATTTATCAAATTAACATAATTAAATCATTCAATAAAAATATATCATTTATATATATATATATATATATATATATATATATATATATACATACGAATCAGCTTTATTTTGCTTCTGGTACTACATGCTTTAATTTAAATCAGCACAGAATGAAATATTTTAGACTCAAAAAGATTTTTCTTCAAATAAAACTAACAAAGAAAATTATGAAAGTGATAACCAAATGAATAAAAGTTGCAAAACAATATAATTATTCTAAAAACAAATTAGATTTAATATTATTAATAAAGAGATTGTGGTTTTACATCTTATCACTATGAACATAAAAAAAGACAGTATTATGAATAAATAAAAGTCGTAAGCTGATTTCCTTTTAATGTTTCACCTTAGTCAAGAAAGATTAAAATTTTTTGGCCCTGAAAAGGACCGTTTTTTATGTAGTGAAAGCATCAGGAAGTCAAATTCAACAGGCATTGATGTATCAGAGAATTCTCTTAAACATTTGTTTAAAAAATGATTCAACTTTATTCCACGATATATACAAACACATACATAAAATCATGAATATATGCATTGTAAATACAATATATTGCCCTTCTGAACATTACAAAAAATTTCATTCCTGTATATACAAAACATGATTTGAAAAATTTCCATTATTATTCACCGTAAAAGTCAGACATCCTTGCATAAGACACATAATAAATGAGCAAATTTGCACTACATCATTACACTAAAAAAAGAATTCTCTTAAACAATTGATATATATTTTTTTAAAAATTAATACTGTATTGCAGGTCAAAATTTAAATTATATACAAAATATAAGCTACATGCATATAAAAGGGTTATGTTAATGTTCACGGTATTTCTCTGTAAACACAATTACATACCTCTTTGGTCGAAGAGATAATTGAAACGCTATCAAATGACCTGGCTCTAGACAATCCAATATAAAGTTGGGCATGTGTAAAACCAGTACAGTAGATTCTTGATTATCCAGCTTTCAAGTATCCGGAAATCTCAACTAACCGGAAAAATTAGAAAATGAGTTTTTCTAAAAATTTTACATCAGAGTGCCAGAATTTAACACACCCAAACTGTTCCATTCACACAGGCAATTTATTTCTGGATTGCAACATCCACTTCACACGGAGGGTCGTAGAAGGAAAAAAAGCAATATACATTACAGTGACGTACACAGACTTGTTTTCAGAGGGGGAGGGATTCAAAAGCAAAAACCAAAGGAGAAAAAAATTTCCTCACCCTCCGCTGAAAAAGAAAAATCGACAACGAAAAAAAAAAGCCGTATTATTGTCCGATGAGATGAGCGGTATTCTGGGAATTAAAAATGTTTCTTTTGAGCTTGACTCAGTAATTTCTGCTTCAATAACGTTACGCTGTAGTTTTGTCACTTTTAGACTTGTTGTACAGCCCGTTGCACAGGCCTTTTGAAGGCATCAAATTTTAAAATAGCATTATTACTGCACTTTTTTTTACTACTTGCTGTTGGTTTGGCAAGTGAACGGCCAACCTCATGATTACCTACATGAGATTTTTCCGAGAGAGAAAATTCAATGAGTCTCCACATCGCTTCAGGAGCACTTACATCATATCTGCATTACGAACAGCAAACCTGTAGGAATAATATTGCAACTATGTAACCCTAACACGTTCTGCAGATCTTCTTTCTTCAGCATTTTCCAAGTTGGAAATCCATCCGCATTCTCCATTCAGAAATAGAAGAGGATAAACCATAGGATCGCTGCACTGATTAAGAGGTGAAATATTTTTGTTTGTATTAACTGTTAACAACTGGATAAATGCAAATATCTCGATTTGCTGGGGGCTCTACTTCATCTCCGACAAATATTGCAGCAATCTCTGTCCTTGAAGTAGGTGCATTATACCTGCACAAGTCGAAATCTGGATGTTCCATAAAAACCATTTTAACATTTACAGCTGGATTAGATTGCATCAATTGATGCATCTGCAGATATGATTCCGCAAATGGATTTATGCTTCGTAATAAAGCGTCCAACTTCTCCATTACAGAGTGAAGGCAGGCTTGATTATTCTCTATACGTCTATTCCTTTCTTCACTGGAGTCAGATATGTACATTTGTCCATAGCCAGGTCTGTTGCGTACATTTGAACAGAGAGGAGAAACCACATGATAAATCTTACCATGTATATTTAAACACTATGGACATGTTCCAAGAGGTGCCTTTATTTATTCCCTGTCGGACTTTTCTTCACTTTCATGTTTTCAAAATGCTAACTAAGGCTTTTCCCCTTCTTTAGATAGAGCTTTCAATTTTTTTGTTCCTGTTTATTGTTATGCATATGATAAAACTGTGCATGCAATAAGCATTCAGTTGCTTAGTTTTTTAAACATACAAGATAAAAATTGAGGTAGTGCTGAATTCTCTCATTTTTCACGACATAAAACAGTGAAAAATCTTTATTTATGCGAATATTAGATGTACCTTATAATCCACGCATAGATCTGTGTAGTATATTTCAGTGAATGTGCAAATAAAATTTAAATCAAAAACATTCATATTTGAAAAAGTATTAATGAATTTAAAAAATTAAATTTTTAAAAAAATAATTAAATTTCAATTTACAAGCAGATCGAAAGGAATTTTTCCTCTTTAAGGTTGTCTATTATTGTTAAGTCTTAATAGTATGAAAACTTTTTCAAATCAAAAAAATTGTTCAGAAGGTAATGTGTCCCCTTAAGATGGTGTACATATGAAGACAAAGAAGAAGACAAGTTACGATGTCTGGTGCCCTCGGAAACAATATGATCTTCAAAATGAATGATAATATTAGGCAAACCCTTAAAGATTGCGATGAAGAGCAGATAGTGGATTTTGTCAGAGGGGATTCAAGGTCTGCTGTTCAGATCATTACTAGTTGGTAATAGTTAACATCAGAAGTTAAAACAGCATTTTTAAGCAGTTCGTTTTGGAAATGATGATGTTTCCAAATTGCTTTAATTTACAGTTTATCTATCATTTAAAAAATCACGACAAATAGAATAACGTAATCTTAAATAAATCAGATGTAATTTCAAATAAATCAGAATTTTAATGTGAATTCATAATGCATATTTTTAAAACGACTGGACTTTCTATAATTAACACATTTTATATATTGGGTATATTATCTGCATGATACATTTGTCCTGAAAAAATTTAATATGTGTCTTGAATCTCTGAAAAAATCCAGAAATTCCAGATATGAGAAAGTTAAAAATCACATCACCCCTTTGTGAAGTCACCATTTACGATGAAATATTACGGTTAGAATTTGCTTACCTGGTAACTATGAACTTCAAACAGCGAAGAAAAAGACATGCTATTAAAAAGAAGCATGGCAGTAGGTAAAAAAATAACGTCAAGATGTTCACTGGAAAAGGAGAGATTAATGGTTAATACATATTTATCCTTTCAAAAATGCTTCAAATGCAAATACATATATGCAACTCAAAACTATTTAAAGTTTTAAAATCTAATCTCCTATATATTGCAAACATTTTCTATTTTATTGAAACGTTGTAGAAACTGTTGATAATATAAATTATCATCTAGAAATGTAGAAATGCTTACATTTTTAGATGAAGCTGAAACCTGTTAGTCCAGTGACCGGGGAGTTTAAATCGGAAAAATGTATCACTAAAGTTTTATTGCTTTAATCACTTCATAATGACCCAGTGTGACTATCTCAAATTTTCTCCCTTCTGGGGAGGTGTGCTTCTAGGGGGAAAAAGGGAAGTGAAGTGGAGTGTTATGTCAGTTTTCTCCAGATTACTCGAAAACTTTCACGTTAAATTCTAAAAATGGCACAAATAGTAGTTGAAGAACATAAAATTCTATGTAGAAAAAATACAATACAGCATTTTGCGCTTCAGTAGTATAGTTACAAACTCTTATCGAAATTGAAATGATTTTTCCAATATTCAAAAATTTGTAATTCTTCCAAAATCCGACACATACAATCAAAGAAGTTGTATAAATAGAGTTTGTATGCAAAAATATTCACTTTTGTACATATACAAGGTACTTTTGTACAATACATATACATGTCCCAAAAATGTGGAACAATAATTCATTTCCTTAAATACTGCATCTACACTTATACTTAAAATTACAAAGTTTAATTTTCATTCTTTCAATACCCAGGAGAACGGACTGAACCTTAAGATTTTAGAGTACAGGTTGACTCTCCGGGCGGAAAAAATTCCAGCAGACTTATATATAAATTGTTAAAATGGAGACAAAACTTACATTAAATATTGAAGGAAAATTTAAATTTTAAAGGTTTCCAATTAAAATTAACAAGAGAAAAATGGATTAAAAATGTGATTCCCTGAGAAAAATTTAAAAAAATAATAAGTAAAAAACTACACACGTAGTATATGGTAAAACTTACAGATAACAAATATGGAAAAGAGATTTCCCACTAACTAATTTAAACTAAAAAACACCGGCGCAACATAATTGGAACAAAGAAACAGACGAAATACAGCAAAAATTAACGATACTAAAAACAAACAAAAAAATTTACAACACCAAATAAAGTGCACAAGATTAAAAAAAATAAGATACGAAAAAAGGCACAAAGTAAAAAACACCAAAATACAGGGTTCAGGAAAATAATAACCTACAAAATAAATTTATAAATATAAAAAATGCAGCACGTTAGTAATTAGCCGAAGTATTCAGTCTTCTAAATCGAATAGAAGAAATTTGTAAAAATTAAATTACAGAAACATTAAGTGGAACCTAGAGCATCACAGAAAAAATATATATTCGAAAAACAGTGGAGAACGACCAATAAACGAAAATCAAACAACCAGCCATGACATGCCAAAAGTCAAAACCCAAAATCAGCCCCCGCAATCCGTCACTTGATTGCAAATTTCCTTTGAAATTTCACAACACTCTCTGATCCTGTACAACGACCCATTATTTTTAATCATTCATAAACCATTCATTTTTATTATCTATTGAGGGCTTTGTTAATTGAAAATCCGCTGTAAGTCTATATGCAAAAATATAATGGTCTGTATCACTAATTACACCTCAGGATTTCATGAAAATTGAATTTTTTCTAGCAGAAAAATATTATTTTCAAAAACACCGAACAGCTCCTCGCCTCAGATACTGCGATGAACTCCGTTAGCGAACGACGTTGCGCATCCTCAGACCCTGCTCCTATAGCCAGTGGTTTGGGGGTCGATGTCTGAAGTACCTACGCCTTATCTCCTGTCGTGGGACCATAAAGAGCCGTTGTTGCTTTGTGGGGTGGCTCGACCATTTCCGTGAAATATCGGACATCAAAGAGCAGAGAGTCAACGAACGGAGAACACGATCGTGCAGTTCCTACGGGCTGTTGTATTAGTTGCATTCTTTCGTAGAAAAATTGTGGCAACATTGCAGACACATATCTGCAGCGCGTGGCATAACATATTGGATGTAACAGTCTTAGTTTGCTTCTAATAAGTCTTGAAGAAGTTTTGGCAGCTCTAGGTGGCGTCCAGTTTAGAAATGTGTGCATTGGCTCGTTTTTTGTGGTAACTGTACTGAAACTTATCGGCATTTGCACAAAATGTGTGATGAAAATGCAATATCGCATATCATCAATCATCATGATATCGCGTAAAGTATTTTCGGACGTGCCGCTGTTGACGACTCTTACCGCAAGGGAAGACAATCAACTTCGACAAATGCGGAGATCGTTGCTCCAGTGAATGAACGGATTTTTGCTAACCGAAAAAGAAATGTCAAATGAATGAGATATTTCATGTGGAAATGTATATAAGAATATTGTCGAACATTTTGAATTCCGTAGCTTTTGTACTCGATGTGTGCCCCGTCTATTCACGGAAGAACACAAAGACCAACAATGATTGATGGACATAGGACGGAAATTCCTCGCAGAAAACATAGAAAAACTTATGCCACGCTTCGGGACAAATGTTCAAATAAATTAGGTGATTACGTGAAAAAGTAGCTTTTTATGGAACTTAAGTCCATATGTATCAGAATTATGAAATTTTGATCTTGAATTTGTTTTCTGAAAATTGCGCAACTTGCTTTTTGGCTGACCCTCGTAGACCTCAAGTGACTATTTATTTTTTCCCCTCAAAACGGGACATCTACTAATTTTTAGGTAATTAATAACAAGAAAAAGCATATATTTTTCCTTTTCTATTTATTGATGAAAAGAACACATGAAAATAAATAATTTATGTGCTCTTGTATTTTTCGGAAGAATAAATTTTTGACTAATTGTTAAATACTTTATGTTTTGCCCGATAGAGGACGCTGTGTTACGTCCTTCTCATGTATATAAACTCGCGTTTAATTATTGTTGTTGAGAGAGTGTATACGATGTCCAATAAAGATGGCTTAGTGAATGAGATTCTGTTGTTATTTTTCCCCTGTCCTTGCTGAAGTAAGACACAAGCCACTGTTCGTTGGAACAAGGCTTTAGTGAAGAAAATTGTTATTTTAGCACTGCAAGCATAGCGATGTGTTCCAGCAACAGTGTTTATGCAAAATGGAGTTGGTCCACACATAGCCTCTTATGGGCAACGCGATTTTACACACGAACATCTGTCGTCATATTCCTACAACTGGGAGTGCAGATCCACAGACATGAATCTTCGTGATCTTTGACTCTGGTGCTAGATGAAAACACTTTGTCTCCCGTGATCCAATCACGTCTTTCTCGGTGTTGTGACACTTGCGTACAGTAACATTTGCGTACAAACCTTTAACGCCTAATTATTTATCTGTTGGTCATGGACAAGATTTAATTTTTCATGTGTGATGCACTTTGTTATCTAACAACACAAACAGTCCGCAAATAACTAATAACTAGTAGACAATAACTACACTTTCAATAGAGCTGAGCTCACCTGCTTTCTAGCTCGCACTGCGGGTAGAACTCCAAAGGCGTTCGCGCTCCAAGGCGATCCCAGTCGATCAAGACACCCTCCGTCGTCCGAGCGCTCCTCTTATATAGTTTTCCCGGCAGGCCGCGATGTCACATGGAATGATCTAGTATATTCAAGCGTGTCCCCTCTCTTAATGGAGATATCGAGAAGATTCCAGCACCTTTGAGATCCCATATTTCGTCGCCAAATTTGTCGCCAAGGTCAGGGGACCAGACGTGATTGCTGCCAGTCATCACATACTTATCCCTGTAAAACTCTGTTCCCAACCATAAGACTCACATTTCTGGGAAGCGACTTTCCATGTTTATAACAATATAACCTAGCGCAGATGCTCTGCGAGGGATTAGGTAGTTTGAACAAATTAAAAGTGATGCACCCGAGTTGTTTTATATAGGAAATTTATATAGTTTGTTTATAGTTTGTTTTATATTATAAATTTCTCAAGTGATGTAGCGATAGGATATAGGATGTTTGGCAAATTTGGGGTTGATAATGATAAAAGGAAATTTTGCAGTTAATGTCTTTTTATTAAAGGATTTTATAAAATTTGTACTTTTTGTGAATGGTTATATTATATAGCTCCTTATCCTAAAGATAATTTTAATATTTTTTTCTAAATAAAGGAATAAATGTTAGAAGCTCCGTCAAGTATAGTGATGATGAAAATTTTTTTTTAAATTTCTTGTAGATTATTTTTATATCGGAAAAATTTTGAAACCGTGACGCCTTGAAACACTTCCATGTTCAGGTGAAACATACGACATAAAATTATTTATTAGTTTATAAGTTATTGCTTTCCCACGCGCTTTTTATTTCCTAAAATTTTCATAAATTTTTAAATGGCTGATTTCTTTTACAGTAGACTAAAAATGATTTTCATAAAAAAAACCTAAGGGAAAAATCAAGAAAAATGATCTTATAAAAAAGGATATAGAAAAGTCTCTTACCTTTAGTAGGGGGAAAGTCCTCCTTTAAACTTTCGGAATGAGTTCTGTCTCTCCATCCCCAACGATCTGCAAAAAATAAATAATTAGTTCCATGAATGCATGGGAATTATCTCGTATATTCATAAACTTATGAATTGAACATAATAAGCGAATGAATGCCATTTTTAGGCTTCAACTAGCAAAGACGATATAACTTCAATAATGAAAATGTTTTCTAAAATGCATGCTATTAAAAGAATTAACCATTGTTCAGTAATGCTTGTCTAACTAGGAATGACTTTATATTTATATTGATAATCAAATAATATTTTTAGAATTAAATGTTTTTCTGAACTTTTCTGCATTAAGTTTATCTTATCCAGCTATTGTACAGTCATCAACAGAAAAAATGGAACACCTCTAACTTTTATATTTATTATCGTTTATTGACAAAACTATTATCGATGCCATGATTAGAAAAGACAGGTTTATCCAAATAAAAAAAACCTAATTAATCGAGTTAATTATCTGCTATTTCAAAAAATTTTCATTATGCCAACGAATTTTTCGCTGAATGTATTCCTCGTCGTTAAAATAACCCTCAGAAACCCTTTCATAAAGTTCTAATGAAGATTTCAAGAGTTAGTGTTTTGAAAAATGGCTCTTCTAATTTTAAATGAGTCATATGAACTTCTGATAACATCGGAAACTATTATATGTGTCTCAAAATTTTTATCACGCACTAAAAGAACATGACGTTACTGCACCAAAAATGAAATAAATTCATAAATAAAAAATGATATTTTCAATAAATTTTTGAACATGACTGTGAGAAAAAAGTGGATTCTAACATGTTAGAATTTTTATATGAGAGGAAACCTAAAATTATGCTCTAAAGATGTAAACAGGGTGTAAGAAATCATTTTTTAAGAAAAAGATCTACGAACTAATTTTCTAAAGAACTAATTTTTAGATTACGATAACATTAATTAATTGTTTAAACAGAAGACAATTAGCCCTTACGCTGTTTAAAAGTTAGAAAAAAATATGCTATTATATCCTCTGATAAGATATTTCTTTGGCTACATTTACTATAATAATTTTCTTAAAATATCTTAAAGATAAGGTTAGGATAATTTTTTTGTGTTGTCGTCCAAAATTTGCCTATATTGGACAACAAACAGTTGCCTGAATAGGTCTTTTTCAATCAATGGCATTAATTATTATCTTGAACGAAACAAAGAAAGAAGAAGAGGTGATACAGTGCAAAAACTGTCAAATTTGGGTTCACACATTCTGTGCTAGTATGAATTTGAAAATCAAAAAAATTTTTGATTTTCAAATGAGTATCGTATGAAGATTTTTACCATCAAAAATATGCCAGAAAAAAATCATACACTTTTAAGCCGTTAATGCACTAAAACGGATTACATTTCGATAATTCACGCATCTACTTAGTTTACGATTAAAGTTTTCTATAGCTTCTGAGAAGATTTAGTTTAGTTCTGTTAACATCCCGTTTCGAAGCAACACAAGGGCTCGTCAATTTGAACCGCGGTCAGATGGTCACCTGTTATGTTACAGTAGAATTGCTCGAAATTTCAGAGTTTTCCCATAGTCAGGTTTCCTTAAACCCGCGTTAATTTTCCTCTTACTCTAAAAGAACCTAATTCTACAATAGAATATACCATCTAAATAAGGACTGCAAAAACACAACAATTACCAACGCCATCAATGTATCTACTCCATTTTATTATTAAAAAAAAGCTTAAATAGTATGGAATTACAACATGTTGCCACAAAAACCATTTACAAATAATAGGTTCAAATTCATAGACGCCTCGGTGGCACAATGGTAAGTGATTCGAATCCTTACACTCATAAATCAGACTTACAAGTATTATCTGTTGAGAACACACAAGAAAACACAATGCAAGAAATTGAAGAGGCATAAACATATTTTAATTGCTGAAATATCTTCTTAAAATTCTGTTAATTTTTTTGCTACTTTCTGCAATCTTGCCATTCGTTCTTAAGTAATAAATGATATTGCAATTTTTGAAGCTTAGTTCTGCAATGAGTTACAATAAATAAAGTACATAAGTAAAAATGATACATTTTTAGACCTAAATAACGTTTTACTGTGTTGCAATTCGTCGACAAGATGACGTATGAAGATTATGTTGAGGATTAGGACCTAAAAATTGCATATTGAAGCAATTTCACAAATTTTTGTTAACATTGGACAGAATGTCCTGCTGGTAGTTAACGATAGATTTTGATAAAATAAATTTTAGTATTCCTAAAAAAGTTAAGAACTTAACAACTAGTGCTATAATAAAGAGATTGAGGGAAATATTAAAATTTTAAAAAATTTTGAAAAATAGTCGATTTTTGTCACTTTTTAAGATTTTCAAGGCTCTTGCGGGAGCGGAAGATATCAATAATTTTCCTTAATTTTTTCCCTCGCTTTATTTCACACCGATTAGCAACTTTTCTGCAGTATAGCGACATGAAATTTTGAATTTTTTCGACCCTCCCTAGTATTCATCTTGAATTTTTACACAAGCTACTCAATATATATAGATTTAAAGTTATATAAGAAAATTTATTCAATGTCTATCACAAGCTCATTAGTACAAATAATTATATCTCCTCTGACGTAAAACTTGTTTTTTCACATTTTAATACAATACTAATATAACATATTGCGTGTGTTCTGTAAGTTTCCTATAATTTGAATGAAGACTCTGCATGCTATAAGCAAAACAAATGTAGGAAAGTTTGGGATTTTTTAAAGAAGCCTTTATGTCTTCTCGAATACCCATGCTATGCTTACGAAAATGCATGTAAGTAATGAGCGTGACAAAGAAAACCATTGATGAAAGACTCAAACCATTATCATCTTATGAAACGATGTGAGCCTTTTTGGTCTTCATCGATTTCTAGCTGGTCCCCTAAATGTCCTCGTTACTGAATCTTCAGAGCAAAATGTGTACGATACTCAATTGTATGGTATACGATTCTCCACAAATGATTTCAAACCATATTTTTGGTATAAATTGCGAATTTCTCGGATTCAACGAAACTGCAGTTAATTTTTGCACACCAGTGTATATTTAGACACTTCGCTTAAAATAATCATTTACATTTCGAAAAAAACCGAAACTATGTTTTAATCTTTACCTTCTCGTCGTTTCTATGCCTCACAGTCTATTTGAATAGCAGTGAAACGGTGCAGTAATGTGAGACTTCCCTCATGTTCGGATTATTCAGCGTTTATAGTGAACTCATCATGGATAAAAAGACATTTGATATTTGTCTTTAAGATCGGTTGTGGTCATAAGTGCTAAAATGAAACTTCTGAGAAAATAAATAACGTCATTTTTTTCCTTTTTATTTTTGAAATAAACTAAGCAATTTCGTGTTATTTCTATTCTAAACATTCAAATTCAAACTCCTGTGTCCTTGTATTGCAACTTTTGATTCATTCAATGTATTTTGTAAACTATTTTCCATATTAAATTCAAATAAAGTTATATTCTTTGATGAAAACAAAATTTCATCGGGTTACAGACAACAATGTTCCTTAACACATGTGTAAAGAGAGCACGCGTAACGACATCGGACCAAATATAACCTGTCATTACTTTTCTGCTACAAAACCTCTATCCAGGGAAAACCAGTTTTACAGATTTTGCTGCAGTCCCAGGAATCCGTGAAGCATGGTCCGCCCATTACATCATATTGGGAGCAATTCCTAAGCTTTTAGCTATTCCAGGGGGTTTCTAATTAAAGAAATAAATTTATTCCATCACACAATGGTGAAATATGCGAATAAGTTGGCTAAAATTGTTAAATATTAAAATTATATCATTACACTAGTCTACAAAATAAACTTTTTTCGTCTAACAGAAATGAAATTAAATGTTTTCAACTAATTATGCAGTGTTGAATCCAAAAATAATTGTGAGAAAGCTATAACACGCACAGTTTTTTTTTGTTAAGACTATTTTATCAGTACTGAAAAAATAGACGAAAGCATTTAGAACGCATGATTTATCATTATCAATATCATTAATTTACCAGAGAATGCTGACGTAATTGAGATTATATACTATTTTAGACTGGATAAAACATTAAACATTTACAAAATACAATTAAATATTATTACTTTTTCTTTTTATGTGGTGTCAAATACTCTCCCTTAATGAACCAGCAGTATTCACCTATCGTTGCTGGGTGCTGGTGACTTTGATATCGGATTTCCATAATGTCTAGATGGAATTTTCTCATTGTTCGTCGCGTATCATCCCAAGATTTTTTGCATAAAAGTCTAAATGTGAAAGCAAGAAGTGTATTTTGAGTGACATTTGGCACCCCAAGACTTGGTAGAACTTAAGAAGCTCTTCTATTAGGATCACATAATTATCATCTTTCTTTTGTCATTTTATCACCTTTACAAACGATTTCCAAGCTGCTAATTATTCTTTATTAAGCTTACTTTCAAAAACAGAATCGCAAATCAACTTTCTAATTTGAGTTCCAACAAAAGTATCCTCTTTTAGTTTGGCTCCACTTAATTGGGGGAAGCGTCCTCTTAAATGTTTAAATCCTCCACCTTCTTTGTCCATGGCCTTCACAAAATTTTAATCAGTCCTAATTTAATGTTAAGTGAAGGAAAAAGAATCTTTTCGTGTTCAACAAGAGGGGTACACTTTACATTATTAGTTCCATTTTCTTCCGTTTGAGTATCCTTCTGTGTTCGTAAGACAGAAGTAACCATGATCCCCTCCACCCCATAGGGACAGTAAATGGCTTAGAACTTCTTTTTCCTTTCATTTAGTGAACAAGAGTCCCATTGTTAATTTTCGTAATACGTATGCGGATATACGTATACGTATTTTTTGTGTTAAATGTCTACCTTGTGATTTTAATATAAATCGTCCACAAACCTGCAAACCCTATCGGGCTGAGTTTTGCAAGATCTATGAAAACTTGCCATTTTCAACATATATTGTAACTATAAACACGCAACCCCACTAACCAAAAAACGTCTCTTTACTGAAATACTGAAAATAAACGGATAATGTAGAGTTACGGGACTACCAAACAAGAGTGCCAACAGGCAGAGTTCCCAGAAGAAAGGTTTTCCAGGAGGTAGGGTTACCATATGTGACATTGTGAAAATCGTAAAAAATAAGTGGATGGTGACATTTTCTGATACCCTAAAACAAAAATGGTTCTTGGTGGGACATTTTTACTTGCAGATATTTAAATAACTATCGGATTTAGTAATAAAAATTATAATTTGGCCGTTGTTACGGAACCACTGTAGACCAGTGTTATTTGTGTTAAGAACTTTAGGATATGTTGTGTAGACGTAAAAATTTAGAAATTATTAAGGCACTCGGCCACCAGTGTGGGACTTGCAATACTCTATTTAATCTTCTAATGGAGGGTCAACATAGATCTCATCACACGCATGGAATTGTATTATAATTTCTCTGGAACGTTGAACTGACGCCATGAGTGTCAGAAGTTTGAGCTTTTCAAAATAATCAAACTTCAGTTTCTTTGTAATAACTCCTTTTATGCACTCGAACCTCTTTCTTTGCTCCTTTAAACGTTCTTCTTCCACTTTCTGTACGTGTTTTTGAACCGACATATCTTTCATAGATAAGCTTATTAAAAAGTTTTTGTGGTTCTGACGCCTTGCAACAGATAGTGTATCACGTAGTTCACGAAAATTATACAAAATAAATTTTTAAAAATTCATATATTCCTCAAAAAGAAAAAAGTAAACAGAACTTGGGACAAGATGATGAGATCGTCATATTTCCATGATCCGAAATGTTAAAAGTCTGTTTTATGGGATTAACAAGTATTAGATAAAAACAAATAGTGATTTTAAAAGCTTATTGTCTAAGGTAATCATGCATAGCAAAGAATAAACAAATATCATAGCTGTTATATTACTAGATCTTACGATGAAGGTCTTGAAAATTACAACATAACACACCAATATTTAATACATATTAAATACCTTATTCACTTTCATCAATTTAAAGATTAGGGGCCGTAGACGTAATTATGTCCTTATTTCATGTATAGAGACCATATTAGAAAGATGCCTGAGTTTTTTTAAATTTTCGATTAAATACTCCAAGTTTGATTCTTCTGTAATGTTTGACTCTTTAACAACGTTACCACAAAAGTCAGACTTAGATAAAGTTGTAAAAGCTTTAAAGAGCTTTCAAACATGATATTTATTCCGTTAAGCAGCATTGGGACGATGCGGTGCGCTTCCAATGTGACATCATCAACGCATCCGATCTCTGTGAGCCTAACCTTATACTCTCAAGGAACCTTAGATTTGTTGGTGACTGATTGATTTGATTAACGACTTCAGTATCGACCGTGCTCATTCTTGCCTAGGTTTTTACAAACAACCCAAACTTTCAAAATTTCCCAAACGCATCGGTCCTTCTGAATCTCGAAATTTTTGTTTAGCTCGATTGCTGTCACTTTTTATATTTTTCTGTCAATTAATGTATGAAATTATTAAAAGAAGGGAAATAATTAAATAAAGTATTAATATAACGACAAATATTCTTTAAACTAAAATGCGTTTGACCAATATTATTTAAATAAAAAAAAATCTATGCTGGGCATGTCAGTATCATAGTATCTGCAATCCAATAATTAATAAAAGAGAAATTAATACATAAATTTTAATTTTAAAAAAGTTATCTTTATGCCAAATCATTAGTTATGTTCTTGAAAAATTTCATCTTAATAAATATGCGCAGAAGAAAAAAAATTAAAACTAAATATCAATCGAGATACACAAATTTCAAGAAATTCATAGACAAATTTTCTTTGTTTCCTTATATTTTCTCCAAAAATTAAAAATAGAAGCTTTCCTTTTCTATGCAAACAAAAGTATTAATGGCAAAATACATTCTGCATTTAGAGGAGCTGGGATGCCGGAATTTTATAAATATTTGCTGGTCAGGTTTGAAAGCACCGAAAATTCGTTCTGACACTTTTTCCATTCTGAAAAATATTTTCATTGATAAAGAAGTAATTTATATTAATGCAAAGGTGGCTCTAAAGCAAAAAGAGATTTCTCAAAAGTTGTAAAACTCATATCCACGCAGAAGATTCTTTTACCATTGTTAAGAATAAATTTTGTATATTTAGTATCGGATCTTCAATTATTTAGTAATTCTTTATGGTGACAGACGTTGAATGAATGATAAACTTGATAAAGCTGCGAAACCGAATAATCTGCAATTTCGGGACACGTTTCAACTAGATACTACAGCAATGATCAAACAGTTTAGTGTTTTAGATCTCCCTTGTCGAAAGAAAAGTACTTTATGGAATTATCTCAATGAGTTTGCTTATAAGGGGAAAGCGTATTTTCAGATTTTAAAAAATTCGAATCTCTATCCCGAAACATTGCAGCGCGATAAAGTTTTAGGATTTATCCGTCTGTTTTGATTCTCTTTTTTGCAGATTAAAGCTGATCTCCCGGTTATTCTTGTGGCGGCCATTTTAATGGCCGCCTCGAGGATGTTCTAAAGGGGTCTTATATGACTGAAATCACAAATTAAAGTGTTAGTGGGTTTCAGGTTTCTATCGACTACGAATCATAATGAGGTATTATGCTTCGAAAAGACCCTTAATATCCACTAATTGGCATACGAATGGATTTATTTATTTGTATGCTTGTTGCTCGTAAACCTGTTTTAAATATAGAGAGAGAAGCAGATGGGTTATAATTTTTTAAATTTTCATTCAAACAAAACAACATGAAAATCCATTCTGTTTGTTCAGAAGGAAAACTAACGGAATGGAATGTTCTGGACGGATGAGAATGAATTTACGAGACGAGATACCTGCATACATACACTTAGTCACAAAAGTAAGTGCTGAATTTTTATATTTTAAATCATAAATTTTTTTAATAAATTCAACACTTCTTGACTTTAAATTTTGACGCAATTCAACACGAGGTTGAATTTAAATTTTAAAAATATATGCAAGTCAATCTATTGCTGTGCACTTTCTTTCTTACTAAGATTATGTGAAAGAAATTAATATAAGAAGCAATCATGTGTAAATGTGAGAGCAATGTTTTCTGTTTATAGTTTTCCTCAAATTAAACAGTTTACATTTAATAGTTTCACAGATACAAACACAAATTACATGTAATATTTTTTGGAAACAATAAAATAAATTTGTCTTACTTACAACATACGATAATTTCAATCCCCGGTGTCCTGTAATGAAAATGTACGACGTGAATCCAAATTACATCGACAAAATGGATGAGCAAATCAGGTCAGAAACAAAAAGTGAGAACATGGTATTAAGCAAAGCGGCACCTTCGGTAAAGCAGGGGATTCCTCACCAGTGATATCCGTAAAATTAATATCCTTGGTGAATAAGCTTGTAGCGGTGTGTTCGACCCAATGGGTGTGCAAACATAGTTAATGATCACGAAAGCTCGGATGCACGAGAAAAGGATTAATCCATCAATATCTGAAAATATCAAAAGACGTCACGCGTGATTTCCATCCAAGAGTGCAGATTCTGAAAAGAAAGTGGTTGGTACTCAGGTGAAAATGAGACTTGGAATCATTTCCAAGTGGGGTTTTGTACCTCAGCTGGCTATCAAGCATGCGCAGTCAAGATGATTTGAACTCTTCGGAAAGCAAAGGAGCGTTCTGCAGATGTGGTCTACCCATGCACGACATTTTACAAACTAAAAATTAGAGGGAAAACATAACTTCTTTCCAAAAAGAACCAGTTTGAAGCCTCATAGAAGTTTTGTGATGAGTAAAATATAGAAAAACAGGATTTATGCAGCTATTGGAAGCACCGAGCAATGCACGATTGATGCAGACACTCCATAACAATTTCCTCTAAGCTGCTTTCAGGTCTCCAGCTTTGATTCTGGTGAAGATGGCATAGAGCGTGAACACGATCCCAGGAACACTAATATCACGATAAATGACACCGTGATGACCTTCTTCTTTCACGTGTATGAACTCGTCATCGTGGGAGCTTCAGCCGTTGGTTCTCTTTCCCGCGACTTTATCCGTATGAAACCGCATCATTATTAACATTGATAATTGGAAAGAGAGACCCGAGAGGGCGGCGATGAAGTGCGTCGCTTCCGTTTGCTCTGTGGCCACACGTCGCTGCAAATGTGTGGCCAACAGAGCAAATAGATGCAACTCACTTCTTAAATATATCTGGACATGTGAAGACGGATGGAGAAGACTCTGTAAACATTCAGAAACCAAAGAATTAACTTCATATAAAGGGAATGCTGAAAATATTAATGAATAATAAATATTATGTTGGTACAGTCTTTGAAAAAAGCATCAAAAAGCTGCTTGTTATCAGAAACTAATTATCACTCACTGGAAACAAATTTATGTTTCCATAAGTAGCATTCAAAAAATTTCTCAGCATCTTTCTTCGCAGTTCAGTTCCAAGTCAATGAAAAGGTTTTATGCAGAATTATTGTATTTATTACAGGAATGAAAAGATAATTTGCGGAATATATTACTAAAAATAGTTTTGTGTATATATGTACACAAGAGATAAAGACCAATTTGTCCATTTTTTTCGATATTGGATTAACGCTATTATACTGGGAGAGAGAGGGAGTTAGCTGTGCTGATCCTATATTTCCCCTTTTTCTATCCCTATTTCATTAAGTAACAAAGACATTCGTTTTATAAAATGCATGTTTTACATTTCTCTTTTACATTTTTTAAAATGCAAAATGAAATAAGTCTTCAAACCTATTATATTTAAAAATAAATATCTCAAAGAATATATGTGCAAGGGTTTATTGAAAAATATTTATTAACAAGCAATTTGTAAATAAATACAAAAAACTTTTTTTAAATGCTAACCAGTAAAATTCTCATTTCTGTCGCTAAAGGCATACAGTTATAAATAGAAGAATTCTTGATAAATTTCTTTCCATATCTCTAACAATAATTAGTCGAATTGCTAAAAAATCCATTTCTAGAAAATTCTTAAGGTGTCTATGCTTTTAATAATTAAGGGAGAATAATTAGCGTTGTCATTAGAAAATTAGATAATGAAACGTATGCAGGGTTGTGTAAATGCAAATAACATGTATCTGAGGTTTACGTTTTCAAATTTATACACATCGTAATTTACTTGAAAGTAATGGATTGCATTTAATGTTAAATTGTCGGATGCTTTTTTAACTGACTGTACCTTATAAAATTTGTCATAATTCTAGAAGCAATATTCTATTACACCTTTTATTTTGCATTCATTTTTCACAACAAATTCTTCATATGTAAATTGCTGTATATGGAAATATTCATAATTAGTTACTGATCCGCTATTGTTTTAAAATTTCGAGAATTTCATAGCATAAATTAAATAAAACAACTGTTTTGAAAACAATCCAAATTTAGAATTACACAAAAGAATCTGCACTATTTTCATTTCGTTTCTACTAAATAAAATCTCCAAAATATACGAAAATAGGCTTATAAAGAATGTTTATAACCTTTTTCAGACGCCGTACTACGGTTACGGTATACAGCGCCATCAGTTGGAAACAATAGTAACTAATTCTGAAACTTGTGTATCAGATCTTTACGGCTTTCAAAATAAGCACAACGTTGGTTCCGTTCTTCGATCGTTCTTCGTTGCCGAGTTATTAATTTTAAAACCAGGGAGTGAAATGTTAAAAATATCAATGAAATAATAAATAATATTATGTGGGTAAATGTGTCATGAAAAAGTGTCCGAAAGCTGCTTGTTATCAGAAAATAATTATCGCAGATTGAAGGCAAAATTATGTGTCCTTAAATACTATTCAAAAACATTTCAAAGCATCTTTCTTTGCAGTTAGTTTAAAGGTATGTAAAAAGGTCTTGCATAAAATTATTGTACTTATGACTGTAATGAAAACATCGGTTGAGGAATACATTACAAAAAAACTATTTTCTGCATTCTTAAATCGTCGCTCAACAAGCAACACCACCTATCTCAATATTTTGAAATTTCAAAGAGGAAGATTCAAATGAAGTTTTCGCAACAAATAACGAGTATTTCTGAATTTATGTAACATCTGCTATAAACATGAGACCACATATTCACATCAGACGTGAAAAAAATTTAGAACTATTCGTTATTGGTTGCGAAAAGTTCATTTGAATCTTCCTCTTTGAAATTTCAGAAAATTGAGATAGGTGGTGCTGCTTTTTAAGCAACGAAATAAGGATAAAAGTCAACTTCCATTTTTCCAATACTGGAATGAAGATTATTAAGGGACTGCGTTGTTCTTTTATTACACTACACAGATGTAGGAGGCATTAAGTTTTGCTTATTTAAGTAACAGAGGTATTCACACAATAAAATGCATCTTTTTACACTTTTAGTAACATTTTTTAAATTTGAAACCTTTAGTATTATAATAAAAGAGTCAAGAGTTTAAATAACGAATCTACGAAGGTTTATTCATAAATAGTTATTGATAAGCAACCTGTGGATAAATATTTAGAAAAAACTTAAATACACTCCAGTAAGATTTCACACTTGTGAAATAGTGCCCTTCCACTCCAGAAAACAGATATAAAGAGACGAGTTCAACTGAAGATGCATTTCCTTTGCTTAGATCCAGTAATAAGTAGTCGAATTGCAAAAGATGCACAGCCAGGAAATTCTTGAGCTGTGTATACTTTTAAGACTTCAGGAAGAAAAATTAAAGAATATAATAATTAGGATAGGTTGGGATAGTTAGAGACTAATTTCGTAGACACTGTTCTTTTAGGATATTCTGCGATGAAGAACATATCTATATTTTTTGAGTGCCTAATATTGTTCTGCAAGCTTGATTAAAGTATTCTTATTTTCCAAAATAATTTATTAATTAACTAGCCTTACTTACAGGAACGTTTTTAATTTACCTCGATGTGTTCCCGATTACCCTACAGACTATGCGGTAATTGGAAAAACATGTTTTGGTTTTTGATCACAGTAATGAACTGGTTTAGATAGAATAAATTTGAAATTATTATAAACTGCTGCATAGTGCCACAGAATGCATTTAACTGCCTGTTCTCATTTACCACAAAGTATTGTTCTTTGAACGGTTTTTTTAAATATCTCCCACTTCATAAAATATGGCATATAAAGCTATTAGTACCTTTACTTTGGAGTAATTTATAATCATTCTAATTCAAATTTTGTCCGGGGAGGTCGGGAAATGATCGTAAAAATGACTTCAACGCATTAAGCCCTATACTGCGCAGTTATGCATATCTATATCACCTTGCCTTGCTAAGTTTCACTAAGGAAAATTTCAGTTTAACAACTGCAGTTTTTGTAATTAATTTAATTGAAAATAAAAACATTTTATAGCATATATCTTCTATACACTCCTGCTCAAAAAATAAGCAACAAAGGCAAAACTCGGAATAAAACAAAAACTATTCAATGGATATGCGTGAAAGTTGTGTACGAGGTAGGTGTGGCATTGCTATACCACATATCAAACAATAAAGCTAAGACAAACAAAAACACATATATTACGGCCGTCGCGGCGCGAGAGCCCAAATTGGTAGGCAGAATGTGCAATGGGAACCACACGCTAATAACGGGTATGATACTCTCTAGATGAAATGCATGTTTGACAATGTCGAGGCATGCTGGCAATAGTGTCGTTGATCGCTTTTTGTGGCAGTAATGCCCATTCCTGTAGTAACGCTTGTTGGAGGTCGTGGAGGGTGCCTAGCGGCACACTGCGACCTGCAATCCGTCTTCCCAGCATGTCCTACACATGCTCTATAGGATTCGGGTCCGGTGATCTAGGAGGCCACGCCATCTGTGGAATGGTTTCACTCTCCAGATAACTCCGCACCAATCGTGCTCTATGCGGGCGGGTGTTATCGTCCATAAATATCGCGTCGGTACCCATTGCAGCGATAAAATGCAGCACAAGAGTGTGTAGGATTTCGTCGCGATATCGAACAGCTGTAACGGAACCCCCAGCGAACATGTAGAGGTCGGTTCGGCCGTTCGTTGCTACCCCTGCCCAGACAAGTAATCCGCCACCTCTGTAATGGTATCTTTCGACGATGTTTGGCGCCCAATAGTGTGTCCCTGGCTCTCTCCATATCATTGCAATTCGGTAATCGTTCTGGATGTTAAATCGAGACTCATTCGTAAAGAGTACTTGACCACACTGCTCTGGTGTCCAACTGCGATGTTCACTGGCCCAGTGCAACCACGCTCTGACGTGCGCTGGGGACAAAGGCACACGAACAACATGTCGTCGTGCGAACAGTCCTCCTTCATGCAGTCTGCGAGACACAGTTTGGCGAGATATGGGCCTTCCTGCAGCAGCAGAGAGCTGCGACGCCAGCTGTCGCACTGTTAGTGTCCTCCGGCGACTGGCACATTGCAACAGGTAGCAATCGTCTGCCGTTGTGGTGATTCTCTGGCGTACAGACCCATGTCTTCTACTGGCGCTACGATCCCTTTGGTAACGGTTCCACAGCCTATAGATGATACTACGATACACATTCAGCTCTCTAGCAACAGCAGATTGTCTTGCACTAGCTTGCAACATACCGACAGCCCTCCAACGTATCTCGTCGTGCAAATGGTTGCTTCTACTTCCGCTTTGGCTATCTCGAATTCAGCGGAACTATCGCTTCTTGCGAACTGAAGCATAGGTCCGGCAAGCCCCTTTTTAAAGCTTTGCGGTGTGACCGCGGGATTGCGTTTTATGCTAATTTTGGTTGCCTATTTGCATTCGGCGATGCAACATCTACCTCATACGTAAATTGTGTGTTAATTTTAATTCACTGTTTTGCATGTGTACCGCGTCATTTCGTGTTTGTTGCTTATTTTTTGAGCAGGAGTGTATATACCTACCTTACTTAGATTTTCATAACTTCTATAGAAAGATAAAATATATGTAGAGAATGAGGTCAATTAAATTTCTGAATGTCCTTCTGTTTTTAATATTTAATACTATTAATTCTACGCTGGACATTTTTATTATTTCCTATGAGTAGATGTGCAAATCTATGTATTGAAAAAAGAAATAAAACAACTGTATTTCAAATATTAAATTTCTGAACTCAATCTACATGTGATGTAAAAAATAAAAGTAAGTACAATTCCCTACAAATGCTTTCTTTTATTGTTCTTCTAGTTTTAAAAGTGTTTGATATAATTTGTCTGAAAGTGATGAATTTGTAAAAAACTTAGCAACAAAATCTAGGTAACGAAGTGTTTGGAAGAAACACTAAATCGTTATATATTGAACATTGGCACACATAATCGCGAGAGGCTCCTGTTGAACATACTAAAAGTACCCAGTTCGGGGAGGGGGAACTAGCGTCACCATCTTGGATTTCATCTCCCTTTTTTTTAGTTTCTCTTGAATATCTCGAAAACTATCAGTTTTCAAATTACAATTAATTTAACAAATAAAAGATCGTAAACTTTTCTACAAACACAGGTTTTTATTTTTCTTCTAGCTTTAACAATCTCTGAGATAATGGGTCTCAAAGTTTGCCGACATCTTGGATTTTATTCCTTTATTATATTTTTTCTTAAATTTTTGAAAACTATTATATTTTCAATTACATGTAATAGAACCAATTAATGAACGTAAAATTTTCTACAAATGCATGCTTTTATTTTTATTTTAGATGGAATAGTCTTCGAGATATTTAAGAGAAACTACAAAGTGTGGATGAAATCCAAGATGGTAGCAAACGTTGAAACCAATTATGTCGGAAAGTATTAAAGCTAGAGAAAAAATAAAAGCATGCGTTTATCGGGAAACTTCACGCGCTTTAGTTTTTTGTATTTAATGTAGTTTGAAAATTAAACAGTTTTCGAGATATTTAAGAAAAACTATACAAAACTTGGGATGGAATCCAAGATGCCGGCTAACTTTGGCGACTAACTAACTTTATCTCAGAGACTATTTAAGCTAGAAGAAAATTAAAAACATGCATTTGTAGGAAAGTTTACGCTCTTTTATTTTTTAAATCAATTGTAATTTGAAAACTGAATAGTCTTCGAGATATTCAAGAAAAACTAAAAAAGGGGAGACGAAATCCAAGTTGGCGGCGCTTGTTCTCCGCCCTCAGTACCGGGGACTTTTAATTTGTTCATCAGGAGGCCCTCAGGAACAATTGTACCAATATTAAAAACTGTATTATTCAATGTTTTTTTCAAACCCTTCCTTTCAAGTAGAAATACAGTTGTGCAGTGAATAGAATTCATTACTTAAAGTTAAAAAATAGATTACGAATGAATAAATTAGCAGTTAAAACACTTTGAAAATTTCATTAACTATTTTTTCTACAATACATTGATTGACTCAAAGAGCATAAATACCATCCTGCACTTCATTTAAAGCGTTTTTCTAATTGGAAGTATATGCCTATCTTTCATTGTTAGTTATTGGCCGACGGCTTATAAATTATTTAACACTTGTAAAAAATTGTACCGATTGCCTTGCAAATATTTATTATCTAAGTTCCCTATAATTTAGAAAAAAATATTTAAATGCATACATCACTTGTTAAAGTCAGTAATCAATTCTTGAAGCATATTATAGACATTTGCAAGAAGCCAGCAAATGCCATATGTTGCTACCATCACTCTGCACGTTCTTTTAGCCTAGGAGAAAATCAAACCTTTTATAAGAACATAATTTAAACCGTTTCGAAACAAATATGTATTTAGAATTACAGAAAGTAAAATCATGAATTAATTTTTATTTATTTAAGCGTAATTTTTTTATGATAATCGATGTAAGCAAATTGTATAGAAAATATTCCAAATTCAAAGGTAGAAATCAGTCCGTCTAATTCATTAAGAGCAGTTAAGGCGAGCTTCTGAAGTACATTTGCTACTATTTGAATTAAAAGGATATAAGCCTAAAATTCTTCACGGAATCACTTTTACGGTGTTCCACTGATTGAATGAGAACCCACCCTAAACCATGCCGAATTCAACGACATATTCATTATCATCGCAATATTAATTTCACTCTCAACTGAAAGATATCGATATGATATCGAGCCTTAACAATGCGCTCGATATGAAGCCAAATTTCGAGCGATAGATTGCCAAATCTAAACTCCAAGTTTTAGAAACAGAAATTCATGTTTGCTTTTCTTGTATTTATTATTAATTCTTTTTATTTCTATGCTTTTCTTTCTTTCTTATTTTTTGCGTAATTTCGATGGGAATCTTCGCACATACAATAAACTAATTGTACAACAAATAATAAACTGGCTTGGCGCACTTTAGCAATAATAAATTTTTCAAGCAAGAGGTTTGGTTTCTCTCTCTTTTTTTCATTTTTTGTTTTGCGTATTTTCCCCCTTTTATTTTGGAATATCATTGAAACAAATTATTTTGCAATTTGGCTTTCGTTCCGGACCTGTTTTCAACTTAAATTATATATTTAGTGCTTCTACTGTAAACATTCTGAACAGTTGCTTTTATTTCGTCTGATTATGATCAGATATAATACCAATTGCGCTAAAATTCTAATTGCATATTTATATTAAATCTTCCGTTCAAGCATTGAAAATAAAACAAAAAGTTTAGTTCATTCAAGTAATGAATTAATTTTTAATGACTTCGAAAAAATTCAGGACTTATTTGAAACTACTTAATTTAGATTGTTAAAAGGTATAACTATGTTTTTTTTCTTTTGTGAAAATGAAATAAACTGATGTTTAATAAATCAGCAGTATTGAAATTAAAATTCTAAAAATCACTCCATTATTCTAAGAAATGAAGGAATTCATTTAATAATATGATAGATTGTTACGTGCCACTTTTCATAAGCTAACTGCCATTTCAGAATTGTATACTCTGATGAAAAGATTGATAATATTATATTTTATTTTATTTGAAGGAAAAAATATGTTTATTGATTCAAATGAAAATTAAGAAAGATATAAACTGAAAGTTCTTTTCGTTTGGATTAATTTTCATTTGCCAATGTGTTTAGAGGCGATTTATAATTCAAATAAATAAATAATAAAATCTCGTTTTATCGAAAAATATCGATTTATTAATAAAACTATTGATAAGAAGATTGTTGTCGACGTTTAGAAACACTGTTAAGATATAATTCGATTTCATAAAACTATGTTTCATAAAAATCAAAATTTTCACATATTTTATATGTAATGCTATTAATCCTATTTTTTTTGTTTTATTCGAGCAATTATCTCAATAACCAAGAAACCCTTCAATCTTTAGATGAAACTTAAGATATAAAAGTTTTTTTATTAATTAATTGATATTTTGGCATTCTCGTTTTAATTATATGCTCTTGTTATATATTTTTTACTCGTGGATATGTTATAGAGATGACTGAAATTATTATATTAAAGAAATTCTTGCCATGGTTAGATGCAAAATAAAGATTCTAAAGATAATGATGCTATTATTTATATCATATTTATACCTCCTACAATATTTAAGGATGCTATAATTATAATATAGGATGATTTATATCGTATTATACCTGCTAATAAATAAATAAATAGGATTTAAATATAAAAATATCCTGTTACCTTCATCAAGATATCCAAAATATGTTCTATTGTATTCGGAAATTTCTCCAATATCTGCAAAAAAGTGATGGTTAGTTAATATTAAATGCATGGGAATAATCTCAATCACACTTAATCTGACTGATTAAAACTGATGCAACCAATGTTCTTATTATTCAATGCTTAAAAATATCAAAATGCCCGTCATATTTTTGAAGGGTATCTTTGAGATTGTATACTCGCGTGTAATTTGTAATGTAAGGCAACCCAAACGAAATGACTGAAATTCCAGTTCAGCAATAGTATAAAAGCCTTTCTAAGGATAATTTCTTTCAAATTCTTTCGTAAAAAGAAAAATTACTTATTTTTTAATTTGATAATTTTCTTGAATGCTGATATAATCACACCATTATCACCTTCCAAATTATGTATATGTTCTGGTCAATGTGGGTAATCGGTTATTATGCATAATAACCGATTTACCACTTTGACCGTAACAAATATGTGTCGAAATTGGTAGATACTGGGTTCATCTATCTATCCAGACATCGGCAAACACACAAACGCATATCCATTTTCATCATTAATAAAGATAAAGATGGTGTAGTCGCAGTCGGGTGTGCGTCATTAGTGTGTCGTGAAAACGTCGTTTTGAGTCATAATAATAAATTTTTAATATTAATCTTAATATAAATAAGTCATTGTGGGTATGTGGGTATGTGTGTATGTGGGTATGTATGTATGTGGCTATGTTCAACATCTCCTCCTAAACCAATGGACGGTTTTCAACCCAATTTTGTACACTTACTATTCAAGACAAGGGGAAGACACTTATGAACTTTTCTAAGTCCAAAAGTTAATTAAAGAGGCAGTTAATTAGAAATTACCCGAAACCGTTTTTCCAACAAAAAATATTTTTATACCATCTTAAAGTTCCAATTTTTACCATTTTGATGATACCAATTTTATTTCTGTGGCATTTTTCCTTCGATTGTTATTAATTTTTAAAATTTCCATAATTTTTAAAAACGGGCAGACGATTTTGAAATAACGAAGATTTATATCTACTCCGTTGCTAGGCAACGGTTAGACTTTGAAATAATTCAACTTTTTTTCTGTGTGTTTAAGTGTGTCTGTTTGTTACGCATTTACGGCAAAACTAACAAACCGATTTGGATGAAAATGAAAATTGGCAGAGTTGTAGCTTGAAACCCAGGAACGGACATAGGGTAGATGACATCATGTTATTATGCATTATTTTATTATTCATTAATTCATTATTTTTGATTACAAATAACAATTAAATAATTAACAAGCGATTTGCGATGAAAATTACTACTTTATTTTTCAATCAACTGTCACGTGATACTTAAGGAATGCGTAAACAAAATGAAATGCCACGTGATCCTTCACGCTAAATTCAATTGAGCGATTTTTGGACTCCAAAAGGGAGCGAATGAAAAAATTCTCTTTTTCGATCTTTTAGTACGAAAAATCGCTCTTTAAAACACTTTTATCGCCGCAAACCAGTTCCCACTTCCTGTCCGTCAGAAAACAGATCACGGAATCGGAATTCTCCTTTCTAGTTCGATCCTTTACGGAGTGCTTTTTAATTACTGTTTCACTCACGAGGGGGTGTCTGAGAAATCATTGGTTAATATCATCACGTGACCTTTCCTTATCTCTGTTTCTACTAGACCCGACAACATCAGCCGACATTTTGTTTTATTTTAGCTCGCGTCCTTCATACACCATAACAGAGGAAGCATTTTGAAGCCAAAAAAAGATTATTAATTCTTTTTAATTAACAACATCGATCCGGAAGGTGGATAGAAGCATTATGATGGGTAAGTAACCTTTTCAAATTCTAAAATTGCACTTTAAAGGATTTCATAGAGCAGATATTTTTCTGACACCGCCTCACGCCAAATCCTTTATCGACTGTGTGCAAAGATTATTAGTAGCTTAACTTAACAATACTCTTTGTGAATTCGTCATTATTTTAATATTTTTCTATTGGAAATTAATAATGAGTCTGATTTTCTAATATGGCAATAACCCCACGTTACGCGATTTTTTTTTGCATCGATCGTGTTTAAAAATTGTATTAATTAAACAGATAGTAAAATAAATCAGTACTGTTTATTAATTTTTCATTATTTTAATATTTTGGACATTGTTTAATAATTATAAAGTATCTGCAGTTTTTATAAATATTTTTTTGATTTATGTGTTTATTTTGCTTTGATAAAATGTCTGCTCATCAGAATTAACTTCCATTAATAAATATTTGAACCTCTTGGGGGAATTTTAATTTGCCTGTCCACAAAGTGCTTGTGTTTTGGGAGGCTATTTTAATGGAAGTTTAGTTAATAAATTATATCTATTGCATATAATATAATTAAAATTACATTTATGCACATTCTGCAAAAACTTTGTTAAATGACCTAATTCCATTCTGAACATATGATCCTTGACATATAACATATCCCTGACATATGTTATACTTGAATGCAAATTTGAAAATTCTCGAGACATTAAAGATAATAAGAGTAAAAATAATAAGACATCTCCATCCAGAATACATTGTTTTGACACTTTATTTTTAAAAAATTATTTATCATTACAGATTATCCATTAGAAAGTTAAGGAAGAAATTTAAAAAAAATGAAAATTAATTTCATCCCCTGTCATATTAATCACACTTATTTTTATTTATATAAGTATAATTTTATGTATATGTAAATTTGGTTTCAGCTGTGAATGCATGTTGATGATCCCCGAAGGTCAGCAGAACTATATCAGGTCCATGAGCTTGTACACCCTAAAGAAATCCAAAATCAATAGAGGATCTATTTTGGAAAGCCCCAGGTCGAGAACCCTGTTACCAGTGATGCACCGGGTATGCATGTTTTAAATGTGTTTTGAAGTGCAACTTTGGGAGAAAAAAGATTGCAAAATTTAATTTGCCTGTCCACAAAATGCTTGTGTTTTGTCAGACTAATCTAATGAAAATTTAATTATCTAACTTATATCTAATACATATAATATAATTAACATTATATCTATGCACATTCTGCAAAACTTTGACCTAATTCCCTTCTGAACATATCCTTGACACATATATTATACTTGAATGCAAATTTTAAAATTCCTGAGACATTAAAAATAATAACAGATATCTTCATCTTAAATCCTACATAGTTTTATGCCACTTTATTTTTTCGAAAATTATTTATCATTGTAGATTATCCATTAGAAAGTTCAGGAAGAAATTTAAAATAATAAAAATTATCTTTAACCAATGTATTAATCACACTTATTTTTATCACTTATTATATTTTTTATATATACATTTTTAGAATGTTAATGATAATTTCTTAATCAATCTGGATTTCTTATAGATTTACTTTCCATTAAGATTATTAAAATTTTAAAAAGTTTTGTCTCTTATTGATGTACCAATTACCTAACTGATCAGGTCATTTATAAGCATAAAACTAGTTATTATTATTATTATTAATTGTGCATTGGGATGAGTGTTTTTAGTTTTAATTTTTCCATTACTGGAATATTGGGGGGGGGGGGGGAATTATTTTTTTGGGGAAAGTTTTGTCCATTTCTCTCGCATCTTCATACTTCCCTATAAGAATGTACTCTAGATGTTGAACTCAGTGCTGTAGGGTAAATATCTTTATATATTTTAAGAAATTTGATTTTTTTATTGATTTTAGGCTATGCTATTTAATCGACACTGACATTTATAAAATGATGGATGACTTGTTTCAAATGCCAAAAAGTTGTTACAGATAGATTATCTGAAGAAGTAGATAGTAAGACTGAATAAATAAAATTGATTTTTTTCATTGTAGATTAGTAATGAATTTGCTTTAGAAAGTTATATAATGCATAACTTCTTTTCTAAATATGATTTTTTTTCATAGAAATATAACTGTGTTTATGTGAACTAATTAAAAATTATCATATGTTTAGGAAAATCCATCTATTAGTGACATCCATCTATTTAATATAGCTGAAAATGCTTTGCAACTTATTCTAAAAAAATTGCACAATTTTTTTATGAATATTTTTATTTCTCTCATTCATAAAGAGTTAACTTTTGCTTTAGTTTAAAATTTTGCAAGCCATTGCTTGGTTATTAACTAAAGATTCTTACTGTAACTTTTATATAACAGGTATCTAAGGTTAACAGAGGTCCTATGATATACTTCAAAACAAAAAGCTAAATATTGTTTAAAAATTTGCAAATATGTGTGCGAAACAAATGGATGTGTGTCTCATCTTAAAAATGACAACAATCAATAGAATGGTGTGGGGAGTATGTGTCAAGACCTAATTCCATAATTTCTTCAAACAGTTTATTCAAAACCTTTTTTACTGTTCTGTATGTGAGAATAATTAAACTACTAGTTTGTAAAAGACATTTACAGCAAATTTTTAACTTTAAATGTTTATATGGAAACAAAAACTAATTGTTAAAAAATTCTGTTTGAACAATGTCCTTCACTATGTTGCAGAAATTTTTCTTTAATTGAATAATTTATTTAGCAGGTTTCAGGAAATCAGTGGTTCAAATTCCCCTCTTATGCCCTATTCAGATACATTGGGCTAAACATTTTTCAGTCATTATTGTTTAAAATGAATTATTTTAAAAGCTATGGTTAAATTATGCATTTAACCTTTTTTCTGTGGAATAAAAAAAATTCTTAACAATTTAAAAGGAATATTTTCAATATTTTTTCTAATTCAAATTCTTTTTTCGATTTATAGGTGAATGGTTGCTTAGAAGAAGCAGTAGTCTTGTAAACCCAGCCCTGTATTTTGTCACTGGAGAAAAGTTCTAAAGTAGCCATTTTATAATTTTGGACAAAAATCCAGTTGAAGTTGGACAATGTGCATTAAAGACATTTGATGTAGTGAAATATATTGAACACTTAAGAATATTTTTTAACTTCATGGATACTGTTATATATAAATTAAGCAGCACTGCCAAGAGTTCTGTCGAAAATATAGATGTCATTCTTTCCTGGACAGTGTTGTAAATTCTCTTTTCATTATGTGTATCCATTATGTAATCAAGGAAAACTACATAAATAACCAATTTTAGTTAGAATTTTACCAAAATGTAATCACAGTTGTTTTATATAGAAAAATGGATTTGTTTTGGGAAAGGTCCAAGATGAACATCTGCCATTTAGGCAAATATTATGACTCAGTTTTTTATGTGTGCAATGTATTTAAATAAATTTGACCAAAATATCTAGCTATTGGTCAAAAAATAAAGAGCTATGTTTGATTGTTAGTTTAGTGTGTAATATTTTTGTTTCGATTTTATCAAAATACCACCCCACTCACAGACAGCAATTGGTAGAAAATTGTAAGTTTTTCATTTTTTTGAAAGTAGTTTTCTAATGATTTGTGCAATTGAGTATAAATATAGTTAAAAATTCAGACTGTTAATTTTAGGTATAACGTTTGCAGATAAATATGTGTGTAATATTTTTATGAATGTCAAAAATTTTGCTTGGGGTGTGTAATCAAGTGTGTTTTTCGTAACATATTTTTTTTTTACTTATTTATCTTTTACCTGTATTTAAAACTGCCTTTACACCAATAACATTTATACACTCTAGTTGGTTGCATTTTGCTCCCATGTAAATATAGTATAATAATTTTATAAATTTAATTGTAACACATTTATATTCTTTCTTTTCAAATTTCTTTTAAGCTTTTAATACATGTGCAGTTCTGATTATCTTTATTGGGTACATATTACAATAAGTTTTTATTCTATAATTTATCATCAGTTCTATTCTTTTTCAGTAAGCTTTTTTCAGACTTTTCACCTTGGTTGTTATTGTAAGAAGTGTACTACAGTGAATTTATGTAAAAATGTATTTTTATGTTGTAATAAAAGTATAAAAATACTGTGCTGCTGTTATTTGTTACTTGAGTTATTATCTATAAATTAGTATCTTATGTGCAGTATTATTTGTAATAATAAATGGAATAAAAAAAACTTATATTCATTTATAAAAGCATAAGTTATTGATTAGAGCAATTAATTTCTTATGGTTTGTTAAAGAATAAAGATTTGAAGTAATATTTTGGCAGTTTCTCTTGTTTAGATCTTTGAAAAAATATATATTATTAGGTACGTATAATTATACTATTTTTATATTTATGTTCCAACATGTTATTCTGGTACTCATGCAAAGAGCACTAATTAGTTATTGAAGTTTTGAGCAAAGATCATAATAACCTTTACTGTTAATATAATTTAATTTGTGTTGCAAAGAGTAGTTTTAATGTTTCTTAGACTTCTTATGCAGTTTTAGAAACAAAGTATTTTGTTAAAATTTCCAATATTCTTTTACATGTAAGAAATGTAATATACCGTTTTAATAGATTTTTTAGGATATTCATTCCATTTTTTAAAAATTAAATTTCATATTTTTTCTTCATTTTAAATAACTGGTAAAAGTGTTTTTAATAATGTATATTGTACACATACAGTGATTCTGAGTAGGGAGAAAGCCAGGAAACTAATATAATTAGTAGCCTTAAATCAAGGAAATGTTGTAAGTTTAGTCAGGGAAATTTTTTTCACAGTTTCTGTAGCCACCCTCCTGTATTATATTTTTTAAGCTGACTCAGTCTGTCAAGACTTTACTACTCGGTGCAAACTCAAAAGCCTTATAATTAATATTTTCTAAAAATTATAATTCGTAAAAGAATGAGTAAAATTCTTGCAAATAACGTGTGTTGTGTGCTTTAGATGTTGTTAAAGGATAAATGGAAAATAAAATTGCAATATTAGAGAATATGGTGGGAAATATGTATTTAGAGAAATGCAGATTTAGAGAATACAGTTAAATCTTCAAAAAGAAAAGAAAAAAAACAGATATTGGTCAAGTTTAATGATTTTGTGAAAATTGCTAAATAACTGCAAATTGAATTGAAGACAAAATGCAAATTCTTAAAAAAATCTACAGGATATTTAAAGAAAAAATAAAGATTTTTTTTGCATATTTTATTAAATTAAATTGAAGAAAAAAATGCAGTTTTTTCTGTATTCAAAAAATCTGCAGAATATATAGAGAAAAATTTTATGCCGATTAAATTGAAGAAAAAATACAGATTTCTTCTGTCTTCAAAAAATCTGAAGAATATTTAAAAGAAAAATATAAGAAGAAAATTTTCTGCAGATTAAATTGAAGAAAAACTGCAGATTTTTTTTGTCTTCAAAAAATCTGCAGAAATCTTTTAAGAAAATTTTTAAAAAAATTTCTGCAGTTTTTTTTTAGCTGGGTTATTAAAAAATTTTTATTAAAAAATTATTATTATAAACCGTGCTATATAGTTTACAATTGTTTCCATTATAGAAATCTGTTGTACTGTACAGAATAATGCTGGTATTAAAAGAAGCACCCCCCCAAATTGTTTCTTACTAGTTTTTAAAATAGCAGAAGTGATGAAACTAAGGTAAAAGACCGTTTTTGTTTAGTAAAAATCTTTACAAGGATAAAATAATAAGCAGCATTTTATTACCTCAAGGGGGATATTTATTCTTAATGCTCTTTATAAGGTACAAAGTCACTAGCCTCGTTATTGCTTTAAAAAATGTTTTCTTTTAAACGTTCAGAAAAGGTTAATAATTAATCAATATTAAAAGCATTTTTAAAAAAGCTATCAGTTTACAAACTGATCCAAAAGGAGCGAAATTAATAAAACCATTTTCAGAAAAAGAGCGTTTTTCTTTTAAACGCTCTGAATGAAGTTACAAATTAATCAAAAAGGATCGAAATGAGTAATGAAAACATTTCCAAAAAAGAGCGTTCTTTCATAAACGCTCCCTTTCACATTAAAAATTAATCAACAAAGAGCGAAATCATTGCTTAAAATATTGCTCAAAAAGGAGCATTTCTTTTAACACGCTCCTTTTAATATTAAAAACTGATGGAAAAGGAGCGAAATCGTTCAATACAAAAAGGAGCGAAATTCGCTCCGAATATTTCGCTCCGCGGAAGGATTGTAAAACGCTCCGAAAGGACGATGCACTTTCAAGTACGGAAAAGAGCGAAA
>BGPR01014671.1:0-27569 GCA_013235015.1 Araneus ventricosus
AGTTGGTGGAGCCGGACTCGGATATGCTGGAATGGGAAATGGCGAAGTTGGTGGAGCAGGACTAGGAAACGGTTACGCTGGTCCTGAAGGTCTTGGAGGCAATAATGTTGGCAACGGACTCTTTAGTGGATTAGGATATGCTCGATACGGTTATTAGGAGAGTCTTCGAAAAGTTTGTAAATAATATTTTTATGTATTTTGAAGTGGGAAAGATTGTTTATGGTCTGATAATTGTCTTCTTAGTAACCCAGAGTATCAGGAACATAGCTACTATATACCAATACAATAAAAATATATATCTACATCTTGAATTTTGAAATTCATTTCTTTTTCTGCGTGTGTGTGACTTTTATTTGAAGGAAATTGATATCTCGAAAATAAGAGCATATTGACAATATTGAAGTGAAATGTTAAATAACTATGCAGTTATCAGGAACTATTGTGTAGCGTAGAAGGAAAAACACTGCTGAATTTTACAGTAAAGGTTTTTTTCATTTCAAAATCCACTCAGCATAAATAAATTAAAAAAACATAGCCAATGTGATATATTATATATTCATATGTGGTATGCTCTGGAACACCGCCATGTAACTGAGTGTTGTATTGTAATGGAAATATGCTGTAATTATTCCCACTGCCATCAAGACTAATCAAATATCTGAGAGCAATTCAAATTTTTAGTGATAACTGTTAGTGAAAGTCTCATCTAGATTAAGGACAGTAGTTCCCAAACATACGTTGCTAGTAGTTCACATTTAGCATTAGTACCATGAGTGTGCCGAAGGTAAAAAACTGAATGGTATTTAAAACTTTTCATACGAATTCAGTTCTTCCATGCCTTATAGTGATAACCATTCCAAATTCTTTGTTAGGACATAAATTTACAAAATTTCAAACATAGTAAAATGAACTATAAACACAAATTTTGTTAAATGAAAAAATATCTAATTTTTAGCAAATAATACAAAATATTTTATAAACAAAGAATTTATCTTTTTGACGTAAATAATGCTCTGTGATACATTATTTTACATAACTACGAAAATCTTCATTTTATTACATCGAATTCCTTATTAAAAGCACAATTTACATAAATATATAACTAATTTTTTTTCCAACTAAAAAACTTTTTTTGAGGAAATAGGAATAAAGAGTTTAATTTGTCGCTTCTTATTCTCATACCATTATGTATAATTTACAACGCAAAGAACTAATAGAGTTTAGATACAAAAATATCAACGGCAATTACACTACTGACTAAAAGTATTGCAACACTGGTAAAATGCGCAACAGTTGGAATTAATTTGAATACAACAGTTTACAATCAATAGTGGAGAATCGTGGGACCTACAATCGTTCCCACTCATATTTTACAATGAAGATTTTGTAACGAGGACCGTCTACAAATTCATGAAGACGAAAATGATTTGGGCTCGCTCCGTTTCACAGGAGGCTGACATTGTTTTGAAACTTCCATCAATCGTTTTGTTTCTTATGCACTTTGCTGACATACATTTTCGAACCAGCCTTACAACCATTTGAATTAAATCTAATGAAAAGAAATATATTAATAATTTAAGTTATGTAGAATCGTGATAATTATAACGATTTCTAAAGATATTTCCCTTATTCGCTTCCTTTTTAATAAAGAACATAATAGTGCATATATTTTCCGCATTTCTATAGTTTCGTTGAAATTTGTGCAATATAATTTGACAATATTTTGAAAGACGTTTTATCCCTTCAACCGGCTGGAACGTAGAAAGTCGCTCTCTAATGACTATTCTAAAACCGGCTCCGTCGCAGAAAGTCGTTCTTCGATTATTACTCTTAACAACCGGCTCCGGCGTAGAAAGTTGCTCTCTGTTTATTACTCGATAACCGGCTCCGAAACATTTGCGTTCACCATTTAGCTACAGAGAGGCCGTTTTCAAAGCATTTCAGCTGAAATATGTTTGCCGTTCAAAGGGATAAACATATAAAGTTAAGAAAAGAAAATGAAAAGAGTCGGCGGAAGAAGCTAAATCACTTCCGCAAATTCCGGAATTCCCTTCGAGGTGGAGGATGCATACCTGAAACTAGGAACAAAAATTGCCATGCAAAGTTTTTAAACAGAAGCTGATATCTTCTGCTTTTTCGAGGCCGCGGTGGCCTGGTGGTAAAGTCTTGGCCTGGGAGGCGGAAGGTTTCAGGTTCGCAATACGATTCTAAACACGACAATAAAACTACCGTATATGGTGCACGTTAAATTTGCTGGTCTCACGCCCTCTCAGAAGCATGTAGCCTAATTTCAGACGAGGGAGGGTGCCAACTAAGGTGCATTCCTCGTCGTCTGGCGGCGAGAAAAAGCAAAAAACAGCCCTTGTGTTGCTTTAAAAGGAGACGTTAGTATTTAAGTAACTTCTGGTTTTGTTCTTCATTGTTAAGCTTTTTTTACTTCATATTTTGCACAAATAATTTGGAAGTGCTAAGTCAAAATCTAGTTATATTTTCATATTTGAAAATGCGAAGTGCAGTTTTTGATTGTAACATTTTCAACTTATTTTGATAACTCCTTTAATATTTTCAACTTAAATAATAAGGTACTCATAATAAAGTACTGTTTCACCGTTGTCTAACTATTGGCATGCTTATCTAGTACTAAATGTTACAGCTTTTATAACCGCACTTCGCACAATGTCGATCACGAGTTTACTCGTGTAATTTGGAAAAAAATACACACGAAAAAATGTTATCTCGTAATCTGTCCGTAACAGAAGGCGATAAACGAGGGTTAACTCGTGATTCCGCCGCATTGTTTCATATATTCTTATACATTAAAGACAAAATTTCAGGTACTGCTTGTCTTTTTTAAGCTTGTATCAAATTTCTAATCGGCCAGCAATGTGTTAATATAATCCAATTTTTAATTGATTTTCAGTTTTTATCTTTATTTAGTTGTTTGGCTTGAATTCTACTACACTGAGACAAAAATACGTTTTATAGATAGAAACAGTTAGTTATTTAGAAAATTGTATTTAATACTCGTATTTCCAAATTAAAATTTTTCCTTCAGTGGTAATTATTGAAATCTTTTGGATATTAAAATTTAAACTTAATTACTTTTTTTTCTCAGCAGCCCTGTGCCTGTACATTTCCTTTTTTGAACGGAAATTGTTAAAATAAAAAAAAAACTTTTAAACATTAAACAAGATTTCCAAAGAAACTTCTGTATTTATCACTGTCGGAAAAAAAACTATTGTTGACAGTTGACAACATTTTTTAGAGATAAATCTATAGAGCTACATTTAAATATTATTCAATTAAATTAGCAGTTTCTTTTTAATATTAAGGTATGTGACTACCCTAAATTCCTCGTTTTACAGAAAATTTTCGAAATTTGTTTTATTTGTTCATCTTATAGGCCGTACATTTAGGTATCTAAAAATGCTTTATTTTTGTTTCTACTATAATTACAAATAAAGTTATAGCATAAATAATAACCGGAAGTGACAATTCTGATACCGGAAGTGGTAATTGAAAGAGCCTTAACCCTTCTTTGCATAATTTTTTCTTTATTGGTGAAATAAATCAAGGTGATATAATTCATGTTCGAAATTAAAGGAAAAATGGTTTAAAAAATCTTAGTATATATTTATAGTATAAATTTAGCAAAAAACAATATGATGGAAATTTCCATCATCATGCAAAGTTAGATCATTAGCTTAGTACTAAATAGAAATAAAAGAGGATATCATTGGATATTTTTTATTCTTTATGATAATTAACAAAACAATTATTATTTTTATTTAGACACAAATTGACTCCACATTTACAACAAGAAATTGTTACCCTTTACATTTAGGATATTTGCACCGGTGTGACCCACCCACTGTTGGCCAATGTTCAGCACCATCTGTTCTTATATCTTTTGGAGGTGGAGGAGCTGGAGAAGCCTTTTTTATTTTTGATTGCAGTTCATCCTCAAGGGTGCTTGTGCTTCGACGACCTCGTTTTGTTTCTTTACTGGTTCCTTTATTACAAAGAACAAAGGCTAATTCATTTCTGAATTGGCTCATTGTAAGTAGATTTTTCTTATGGTGGTTTCTTTCCATGGCATTTTTTCTATAAATTACCCACGCATTTATTACTGCAAGATCCAGTAAGTGAAAAAAATACGCAAATACCACTTTTTTGACCTTATAGTTATATGGTTTCTACCCAAAAAACTATCCATAAGGTCTACACCTCCCATATGTTTATTATACTCTTGAACAATAAATGGGCAAGTAATTCCAATTGTTTCCTTTTTTGCCTTGTCATATCTGGAAACCTCAGTGACAGGTAAAGCCCCAGAATAGGTGGATAATAGGGTTACCACTTTATTATCCTTCCATGCCACACAACTCATGTCTACACCATCAAATGTAGATACTCTTTCTTCGTAACTTCCTCGGGGCACTGATTTTTTCATGAAGGTTTTTCTGTCTGGTAATTTATTATTTGGAATTCTGTTTTGTTGGACAGTTCCCACTGTGTGAATTCCTTGTTTTGCTAAGAAATATACTAATGGTAATGAGGTATAAAAATTATCGAAGTAAATAATGTGATTTATCATTCTTGGTACTCCCCGAAGCAAACGAACCACCACATTTCCTGTAGCACCAAGATCTGGTTCACCTGGAACCTTTTCTAAATTTTCTTGTCCTGAGTAAATTTCAAATTTGTGGGCATATACCATCAATTCCCATACATTAGGAAATAAGTAACTGCATAGTGATGTAAAATTCTATCATGTGGTATTTTTTTAAATTAAACGCAAACTTTTTCAGAAATTGCTCTAAAAATAACAGAAACACATGTTACAAACCTTTCTTCCACTCATTTTCACTTTTTAGCAATAGAAACTCAAATATAATGAAACAAAATTAAAAACGAAATCATACGTTTATTGCAACTACAACAAACAGCGGAATGACAACTTCAAGCTCGTTTTACTGATAGTGACACTTGCTTACTTTTGACAGCTATGTTTTTTTTATGCAGTGGACATTAAAAAGGTATCCAGACACGATCAACTTAAAGTGAACTTGTTCTTTTATATAATTTTTGGGCATTCAATGTTATGATGGAAATTTCCACCATCATGCAAAGAAGGGTTAAAAATACAAACAATTAGTTTGAACAACTATATTTAAATTCTCAAGCAATATATTGTCTAAAAATATAGATTTAAGATTCCATTTCTTATTTTTATTGTTTTATTGGTTTTTGGCGACGCTTTTTAAAAAAATACAACACAACAGTAATTACAACAGTAAAAATTATTTTTTTTGTCGCTCAAATTGCAGTGTTATAATTTAATTCCACTTATTTTGAACTATTACCTGTTCTCAAGTGTTTTTAAATGTAAATTTATCAATAGATGCTTAAAAATTACATGAAAATTGGCAAAAAGCTAATTCAGATATCGAGACGCCACTAACTATCTACTACACAAAATTATTCAGAAAAAATCTAAAAAGCTGAAAGAACACAAAAGTCGTTTAAAATCAAGTAAAAGAGGGTTTGACTTGTAATATGGCGAGTTTTAAGATTCTAAGATGTGTACAAAATTTTTTGTACTCTATGAAAATCTTTAAAAGCGTTTTCTGAGAAATTGGAATTTTCGATATTTTTCTACGCGGCAAACATCATTTTGGAAAATGTTTTTAAGATATTGAAATGAAATTTGGCCAGAGTGTTTTATTTGCTTCTAGCTATGTTATGAACTAGAATCTAAGCTCTCTGCCAATATTTATTTATTTTAATGACTTTTTAGTGAGAAAAATCGATGATTTTTTTTAAAAAATTCGAGTTTGTTCACAAAGTTTGGAATATCTCCAACACCTTTCGAGGTATTAAAAATATCCTAGTTCATAACACAGATAAGCATGTTAGCTATATACTGTACAAATATTGATGAAATATATTCAATAGAACTTGTTATAGGAGGTTTGGCGTAAGTGCAAATTTTCACTAAAATTTTGCTAAAAATTGCCTATATTTTGAAAGTCAATGAAATTTCTAATGAAATTGCATTGGAATTCTTAGTTTTATAACTCTTTTTAATTAAAAACATGAATGTTTCATTAAAAATTTAAAAATTTGAAAAGAAGTGCTCCGAAGGTAGTCACATTTAATGTCTGCGCATAAATTCAGAGTCTTTTGAATTTTACAGATACAAAAAATCTTGTACATGTTTCATCTTCATAATCATCATTTTTGGATCGAAACTAATCTAGTTTAGTTAAGAGTAACGACTCGTTTTGAAGCTGCATTAAGACTAATTGGTTTTGAAAAGTGATCATATGATGAGTATAACGCCTAAAATGGAAATACACTTTTCAGACTTCTATGTCACAACAACATGACGGCGTTTACTCATGAGGTTGAGGCCACGGTTGCCTGGTGGTAGGGTCTTGGTTTCGAGTTCGGAAGGTTTAAAGTTCGAGACTCGATTCCGTCGAAGAACTACCGTGTAAGCGTGCCTTGTACACCTTAAATCCGCCGGTGGCAAATGTCCTCTCGCTGATGTGGAGAGGAAGTTTGGAGGAGGCGCCGGATCAGGTGTCGTCCTCGTCAACTGACCACGGTTCAAAATTGCGATGTCCGTTCTCCTCGTGTTGCTGAAAAAATGGGACGTCTTCATAACTAAACTGAGCTCCTGACGCTTGATTTATCGTGTGTCAGGCCCATTTACACGGCGGATGCTCGCACTTTCGGTGTTTTGACGGCAAGGTCGAATTTCCCTCATATTTTTGCCCTTTAAATAGGTATTTTCTAAATTAAATATAGATATTATAGTAAGTAAATATATCAAACAATTAAATAACCTGCTTTGTCCCTGATTTATATCATCGACTATTATTTTAACCGTACCATCGGTTTATTAATCCTTTTAAAGTCCAGAAACTCTTGCTATTGAATTTTCCTTTGGGGTAATTGCATCACCGGTTGATAATAATTTTCCGCCTTTCCTTTATCGATTCCAGTGAAGGAACTGAGGATGGAAATAGTGACAGGAACGTAATTTCCATCATGTGCTGCTCAGAGTGGAACCCATTCTGAATTTCCCTCTTTCAGATTACATCGTAACTGGATTGGGTTGACTGATTCTCATTCCGTTGCACGTGAGAATATTTATTTACTTCACGTTCTTGGAATTTCCTTTGACAAGTGGTAAAAATTATGTTTTCTTGTTATTTTTAATCTATTCCAGAAGTATTATTGAGAGAAATATTTTTAATTTTAAATATTTTTTAGTGTCTGATTGTAAGTAACATAAAAAAATGGCAACTTGATAGAAAAAAAACCGTAACTTGTGTTGACACGTGAAATTGCAAAGGTTGTCAGTTATATAAGATTGTCAGTTAAATGTGTATTCTAGATTTAATTATATCGATAGGTTCTCGTTGTATAAATTTTATAAGACTTTTGACAAGATCTCTGGTGAACTGGACATTTATCACATGTCTCTTAGTGTTTTTAAATCGAATTGTTTTCAACTTTTAAATACATGACCTGATTTCTTTTTCTTTTCTTAGACTTGACTATACATATTAAGATTTTTATACTTTGATCTAGTGCTTGTGTATGTTTGACTTTTTGACTCTTGCTTTTTTAATGGTTTTTTGATTTGGTGTTCTAAATTTTTTTAAAAAAATTGCGTGATTTTTTTTATAATTTTAATGTGACGGTGTGCAACATGGACTTTTGGAGCCTCGGTATGTTTTGGTGCTTTTGTAATCGCGTGTTTTCATTTTAAAACATTTATGTGTTTACATTTTTATTTATTGATGAGGTATTGAGCTTTGAACTGTTGTATTCTCTGCAATTACTTTTTTTCTTTGTTGTTTTAAATCACTTTGTGGCTTGTGTTTTTTGTATGTTTTTGATCATGCACTCTGTAATTGGAGTCATCTCTGTAGTGTGCTTTCTTTAAATAAATAAATAATAAGTGAGTTTTAATATACATCGTGATGATTTATGATAAATTAAATTAATTATATGTGGTTAGTTGTTAAGCGGAGAATATAATCACAAATAAATGGCTGTTAAAGAAAGTTTTATTTTGCTGCTAGCGCTGGCGATTCGTGAATGATTTTTTGGTCATGTTGATTAAAATATAAACATATACGAGGAACGAGGATCAGTTAATAGCTAATTAACTGAAAATCAAATCCAAACAGGAGACTATCACATACTATCCTTTCAAAGAGAAAAAAACAATGACAGATTCTGCAAAATTCGTTCCCAATTACCCCAACTGAACCTACCGCTTTTTGCTCTTGGAAAATAACTGTGACCCAAATTCAAATTGACTATACAAATGTGATATAATTGCATTCATAATTATTTGTAAAATAAACACCTTAAATCAATTTATGAATGTAAAACCAGCAAATCCAAACAGGAGACTAACGCATACTATCCTTTCAAAGAGAAAAAAAATGACGGATTCTGCGTTCCCAATTACCCCAACTGAACCTACTACTTTTTGTTCGTGGAAAATAACTGTGACGCAAATTCAAATTGACTATACAAATGTGATATACAGTATACTCTCTATTATCCGTGCGCGGATTATCCGGTTTGCGGATTCCTGACTCACAAAAAAAATTTAAAGATAAACATTTTCGCACTTATCATGCATGTAAAATCGATGTTGATGTTCGATCAAGAGATTCATTCCGTGAAACTAGTGAGCCGTGACGGCGGAGGCTAAAGAATAGATTTTTTTTTCTTCCTCCACGTGCAATATCTACGGGTTCAACCCCTAATTTTCCGAGAAAGGAATCATCCACTTCCTGCTAGCTCGTTCTCGTACGAACACGCTTCTGCCTGACACGCCATTCTTTAACTTCTTCGTCTTCTTTCACTTTCGTACGTGTTCCTTTAGCTTTTGCGTCTTGTTTATCGTCACTTAGTAGCGTGAAATATTTTTTACTGGTAAAAATGAGTGGTGTGAAACGAAACGGAAACGTTTTAAATATTAAACAAAAAATTAGAAATCCTTCAAAAACTTGATAATGGAGAATCAGCTAATCCTGATGCAGAAGATGTACTAAATAAGGAAAATACTATTTCTCATTCTGCTGCTCTGCAATCTGTGGAAACTTTGTTAGATTATATGGGACAAAGAGGATTTGATTACGGTGACATTGCTGCGGTTCGTAAAATATGTGTCGATATACGAAAAGATATGAACAAACAGCAGAAGCAAAGACGCATTACAGATTTTTTAAAGCAGTAAATGTTAAAAGGAAAATTACTAGTTTGATGTTATACAGCATGCAAATTTTTATATTTTTGTACTGATGTTGATTTTTTCTTTAATAAAAAGGAGTTTTCGGATTATCCGTGTTTCTCTATTGTCCGTGCGATCCCTCCCGGTGATTAACCCGGATAATCGGGAGTGCATTGTAATTGCATTCATAATTATTTGTAAAATAAACACCTTAAATCAATTTATGAATGTAAATCCAGCAAATCAAAAAAGAAATTTCTGCGTAGGGGAAGAAAATATGTTGAAATTTCACAGAAAATACCAAATGTTTGGAATTTTAATGCTGCCAAGCAAATGAACTCTGCATACAAAAAACATACAAAAATGCCCATTAGCCAATTCAATAACTACCTTGGATTCATCGTAAAATGCAACATGTTAATGAATAATTTTCCTTTTAGACTGCCCATTTCCAACGAAAGAGCAGATACCAAATGGTCGATACTTTTATCGAGCGCCAGAGCATACAAATTGGAAAATGGCTCCTGAAAATTACCCCCTCCGCTTCCGATGTTCCCGAGGATTTGTTAAGAAAGGGGCGGTGACCAGTGTCTGTCGTGACAGCAGATGGACGCGATCGATTCCAAAATGCCTGGGTAAGCACTCTATGTAAATCCATATGAAGTCAATTCATGTGGCATCTGTCACAAGACAAGCATAACTGACCATGTCCTCTAAATATAAGACTGAATGTTACATTCTTTGATAGCTGTGACTAGTGTTTGCACTGACAATATATGGACATAATCAGTTCCAAGGTGTCTGCGAAAACACTGTCTGAAAATTCATGCTGTATCTGTGAAAATTCATAAGAGCCAATTCATGTAATATCTTAGGTGCATTAACAAACGTATGTGGCGCAATGTTCACTGTTTGACACTCTGCCTTTCCATCTTACGCTGTGTTAGCATTTAGCACAAACCTTTTGAGTGAAAAATTGCAGATTGCTCAATTTGTGGCATCATATTGCGAAAGAAAAAGATGATTACTGAACCAAAAACTTTTTTCAAGCTTGCACTTACTGCTGTTGCAAGCTTGAATTATTGAAAGCATAAATAGGAAAAATTCAAAGGAAAGCTTTTAAGACGACATCATAATTTTAATTGCGTAATTTTAGGGGTTTTTTAGGGTGACATCTTGTTGGCCGATGAGTGAGGAATTGTGCTATGCTGAGTTTATGCAGTAATTATGCGACACCCTGCGTAACCAAAGTGAAAATCTTTCCCGACCTAAGAATCCGGAAAATACCGAATGACCGGCCGCCACGAGAATTAACATGGATTCTGATGCCGAATGCATAATAGCCCTTCATTACCAGTGGCACATGCGACGACATCCACACTCCTATTACAGGGGTAAGACCCACAATCCGCGAGGGGCCTAGACAGACATCGACTTCTTAAGTTATATCCCTATATTATCATCAAAGAAAAAAGCGAAGGTAGGGCAAAAGGAAAATCAAAGATTATCAAAGATATCCCTGAAAAATTAGCCATACAGGCTATTAAATCAAACGATGCCACCCCAAAATTAAAAATTATGGTAAGGAACTCTTTGGAAATTCTAATCCTTTAACGAAATAAGCTAAGAAAAAGCTTTTTAAAGGAGATAAAAGCTCAGAATTTCACATGGATATAACTTCAAGTGCAAGCGTCTTTTCTGAAAAAAAAAATACTAATGAGTTTAAGGGGACATACGACTCTTAAACCTCGAAAAAATGGTAGAAAACTGTGAAATTCGATACATTACAATGAAATAATGCAATTCACAAACAAACTTCTTTTTTCTAGAAAATTATCTGTTCTTTATCTTATAGTACATACATTTTCAAACCTTCATATTGGTATGTATTTATTTGCGATAGTAATAAATATGGGTATAATTTTTGAAGAAAAAATGAGATAGTCACCTTACGCGCTTGATTACGGATAAAATATTTATCTAAACACAATATTTTGGGTATCTAAGTAATCCAAACAGTTTGTTTAAGAAACTGAACCACAATTTATTAACATTTAATTTTAATTTCTATTTTATATACCAATTTATAATAAAAAAATGTTAAAAAATAGTTAAAATTTCACCTTTTCTACCCCTCCCCCCCTAAAAAAAACTTCTTTGGAGAAATATGTACAAAAATGTGGCTCAATTTGTAGAACATAGAAGAATACATATTCGGTAAACATTTTATGTAAAAATATTCAATAGTTCTTGAGATATTATGCGCGCAATATAAAAAAAACACAATTTGAGATATAGAGCTTCAAAGATATGGGCATATTCAATGTTTACATTGAAGAGCTGATACATTTTCCTTCATAACTTTCATAATAATGGGAATTTTTTTAACGCAGATTGTTTCAAATTGTTCAGAAAAGACAAGGGGAAATTTTCGAGGCTTCACAGTCGTATGTCCCCCTAAGGAGTTAGCTTTGCATGGGTATTCGGACCACTTTGATGGTAGGTGATTTGTTCTAACAAACATATTTAACGTGCGTGACTACATCCAAATATTTCACTGCTAAAATCAACGCTATAGAAGAGAGTAATCTGAAAGTCTAGGTTTTGAAGAAGTTACTTAAAGGTTCAGAGTTCATTATGGAAGATTCTGATGTATGTGATGTAGAAGTTCAGTTGTCGTGTTAAACTTTCAACAGCATTTGTCACAGGGAGATATTCTAGACTTGAAGAATGATTGCAGGCTAGTCAGTGGCGGTTTTTCGCACAGGCGTTAGAAGCGCTCACTTCGTGCCTTAAAATCCTGCAGGAGGGGCTCAAAATCTATTCAACCTTCATCGCAGTGCTAAGCTGAAGGTTAAGTTACTATTTTGTGTAAGATTAGGTCCTCAAAATAATTTTGCGACAGTGACCTCATACTGTCGAAATCCGCTAATGAGGTTAGTGTAGATTTTTCAAACTAAAAAACTGAGCAAAAATGTCATTAAACAACCGTTTAATGAATATATTTTAATTGTAATGAACTCTCTGAAAACTATAGAATCTTGTAAATAGCATGTCTTTATGTATAAAAACTTGAGTTTTATCAGATATAACAATCTACTATTTTATGTGATTAACTCCGGTCAGAGGTGCAGTAATCCCGACACAAAGTATAAGAGCATGTCACAAGACTGACAATAGTGTAAATCTTATTTCAGAAAAAATAATAAAAAGAAATTGTTAAAAGTTAAAATTTAAATGTTTTAAAATATATAATAAGGTCAAAACAAAGTAGAGTTAAGGCTAGCACTCGCAACAGATTAGTTTAGTTATATGTACATCCCGTTTTGAAGCAACACGAGGGCTATTTTGGAACGGACCTCGTAAGTTTGAACAACGGTCAGATGACGAGGACGATACCTGAGGTGGCACCCCCTTCTTCAATCTTCCACATCACACCAGCGGGAGGACATTTGGCCCCCACGGATTTAACGTGCACCAGACCCACTACCACACGACCAAAGGAAAATCACCCTGCCCTGCCTAAGCATCCGGGTAAACAACTGAAAGACCGGCCGCCGCAACAGATAGTCAGGTGTTGCATCAGGTGCTGTGGTTCCTGCATAATAGCCCCCATTACGAACGGCTCATGCAGCAACTCCCCGTTTCACCGGGGTACGACCAGTCATCGGAAGTGGGCCACACTACCATTATTGTGCCATCGGGTTGACGAGAGCTGCTTACTTATACGGAAACCTCTCCTCCGCGAACTCACGGTGTCCCCCCGATGGGGTAGACCCACTACCACAGCGGTTCTTCGACGGAATTGGGTTTCGAATTTCGAACACTCAGGCCACGAGGTCAAAACTTTACCACCAGGCCGCCGCGGCCTGCAACAGGTTAGTTAGCTTACAAATGAAACCAATAGAAAACTAATTCCGGAAATTGGTCAAAGGTACAACACTCTCCCCTACACACGTTCAGATGAGTAGCGAAGGTAAAGTGGCGCCTGGGGCATAATATGATTTTTTTCGGCTTTCCCATCAATCGCCATCAGTGGCTTAGCACGTCTAAACAGCACCCTGCCCTACTAGCGCAAAGATAGTGTACTATATTTTTATGACTCTGTTCGATATTCTGAATGCTGAACGATATTTCGTGAAGATATCGAAGCAATATGATAGAGCATCTTTTGCTATTAAAGCACGGTAATATTATAAATCTCCCCCTGAAATTGTATTCTTTATTTCTCCCCAGCCACACAGTTTTGTGAATTTTCTTTATTTTGTCTGGTTTCATATTGTAAATTGATATTTCGTAATAATGTAACTACTCAGGATTATTCTGAGATGTAGTTAAATTCCACCGCTGTTTTTGGGTGTAGTATGTGCAATAGTTTGGTGTATTGTTGTATATGTTATTGTATAATACGAGCGCTTATATTTTTATGTTTCCTAAATCCACCCAGCTCTTCTTGTCCCTGGAGACTGGGGAACAGTTCCCTTTCGTGCTAACGGCGGTCTCTCTCTCTCTCTCTTTCTCTGTTTAATTATTATTATTCCCCACTAAGGGCCTTCCACCCCTTCGGGTAGGCCAGGTCGTTGTGGGTTCCTTTCCCCTCCCGTTGCTACGCCACTGCACACATTTTTCATTCATCTGCAAATGTCTATTCCACTAACGCATAAGTAGCGCTAAAATTTTTTTGTTGATATTTCCATGAGCGTCCTTTTAACTTCATGCCCTATTTTTCCAGCAATGAAATGCACCGATCCTCCTGCACTTCTGAACGGCAGTTACACACTGGACAATGGCGAAAACCATCCTCTCACCATTGGAACCAAAGTGATTTATACTTGCGACCCTGGTTACCACCTACATAATTTCGCAGATTCTGTCACCTGCACACTTAACTGGGACGACAACGACGTGTTTTGGAATGGAACTACACCGGGGTGTATTTTCAAATAATTCCATACCAGTTTGACCACCTGAGTGTGAATTTGAGAAAAGATGGATTTCAAGATTTTGTAATATTTATAATAATAATGAATTATGAAATAAACACTAAAAAGTAGACAATCCAAAAAATTTTACTTTATAGTAACTAATGAAAGTGTGTTTTTAAAATCTGTATTAAATTTAAATTTTCTTCCCATTTCTTCGTTGTTGTTTTAGACTTCTTTATACGCTTTCATTTAACTTGACTTATTTCATGCTTGATTGGAATTTTTCAGTAGATTTTTCACTCATTTTCTTAGAGTTTTGAAATAATGTGCAGTTTTATACTCCCGGAGAAACTGCAGTATTTTATTATTTTCAGAAGACATTTATCAATTGATTTTATTAGTATTTGATTCAGAACTGAGGCGCCATCCGGTAGGAAATTTTTTTAAAAAATGACTACCAGATTTCCTAAAATTATAATAAAGAAGTGTAGCGACACCTGGTAGTGAATTTGAGAAAAAGTTTACGTCAAGATCCCATAATATTTATAACAATGAATTATAAATAAAAGACTAAAAATTAGGAAATAATTAAAATAAGAAAGCTTTCTACTTCTTATTCTAATAAAATTATTCGTGTTTTTGAACTCTTTTTATTAAACTGGTTTTTACCTTAGCTTTAAAATGTTTAAAAACTGTTATTTTTCGCATTTCAACTTTCTTATATAAAATAGCCTCATAAGGGAATAATGTACTCAAATTTGTATACAATTGCGTACCAATCTAAAATTCACATCTTGAGCTATCAAATTAGTTGTTTTAGCAAATTATTAAACACTCCATCATGAATGAAGCTAGCAGGCACACAGAATTGGTAGCATTGTAGTCAAAGTGAATAAAACATATATTAAATATTGCAAGGATTATATCAATTTTATAGGGTTAACAGAAAAAGGGAAGCTTTATAATGATTAAATAGAAACAAAGTTTGGTGAATTTTTAAACTATACAAGGAAAATGATATCTGAATTATATAAATAATAATAACATAGCGTACAGAAAATTGTTACAAAAAACAATAAAATTCTCTATAATATAAATGGATTTGACATAATTTTTGACTTTTAAAAAAAGGAGGTGCAACATAACTAAAACAAGGTGCCAAAAACACAAACGAAACCTATTTTACAACAACAAATTTTAGGTGACATGAAACCATATTCGAGGCATGGATAACCTTTGAAAATGACAAAAAGGACAGTTCCCACTGAAATTAATAACGATTATAATAACTTTATAACGACTGCCAATAAGTCTCGAGACAAATTTTTCAAAGAAGAATATAGTACTCGCGAAATGCTGTATTCACTCATGGAAAACTAACTCTATGTAGCTCTTTCAAGATTCGCTGAATCCAACAATATTTTTGTATCAGTTACCAAAAATGACAAACAAATATTTCGAGAAAATTGCGATCTGACATTTAGTATTGTTTACTTAAAGGTATTGCAAGTTGTAAATATGTTCACATAAATAAACGTTCGTAACTATTTTGTTATTACATTTAGGTAGTACTGAGGAATTTCAACAAGCCAAACTATTTTGTCATCACATTTCGGTAGTATTGAGGAATTTACACAAGACAAACTATTTTGTGATTACATTTCGGTAGTATTGAGAAATTTCAACGAGCCAAACTATTTTGTGATTACATTTCGGTAGTATTGAGGAATTTCCACAAGACAAACTATTTTGTGATTACATTTCGGTAGTATTGAGGAATTTCAACAGGCCAACAAATTAAACCACTTTTCCGTGCGGGGATTGGGGATGGAAGGCTGTAGGTGCGAAAGTCTCTCACGGGTTTACTGGTAACTCAAATTTATGATGCAGATGTTTAGTTTTAAACATATGAATAAATAGGCTGTAAAGAGCGATTTTCGGATTAAGAGAAAGAATTTTAAATTTTTTTTCACTCACAGTAAACATCCATTATTTCCAAGCGATAACTACCACCAAATTTTAAGTTCTTAAGCCTCATTGTTTGCTTGTTTCATGATGAGCCATTCAATAGTTGTATATTATTTTTAAAGATGCAACTACAGGTGAGCGTAATAACATTCAATATCCCTAGAACAGACAGAGTATATTCTACCAAGAACATGATCTTTATTCACGCATGGATGACCTTCCAGGGGGCTTTTCTTTTACCAGTGCTCATCCAAGAATATTATCTGTCTTTAATGCCAGCTAAATAGCCTGCGCTGATCGTGGTCCTCAAGGTTCCTTGAGAAGGGAACTTGAAACTTTAGATTTTGTGATTCGAATTTAAACCCCTACTTCTCTAAGAGTCTTGTGCTTGTTCACTTTATTGTACTACCTGATGATTACATTTAATTGATATCTCCTAAAATTTGAACTTCAATTCAAAAGCCGAAATAATACAAACTCACAGTTGTGTTAGCAAAGCTCGCAGTGTTATATTGCTTATGAAAGGAATAGAGCAGTATCTGTACCTGGTATGTTTCATAATTTAGTTGTCATCTCAAACAGTTTTGCTCACAGGCGTAATAAAAGTCAATCATTTACAATCCTGAAGTGAAACGTGAAGCTGAACGAGGGATGAAAAATTTATTGACATCAAATTATATATTAGAAAAGATTATCGTGGTTTAGAAATGGACAAACTACAATTTTTTTCTTATCACTTTCTTACTGATGAAATGAAATCGTAAGGCAGTTACTTAAAAAACTGTTTTTCAGACTATATATAAAAAATAAACAGCATTTTATACCTTAGTTTTTAAAAAATAGTAGAAGACTTGTAATTAAATACTTTACGACATAACGAAAACAATTTGAAAATGTCATGTTGTACTGATTAACAGAAAAAAATGCATGAAATGTAGATACCATGAAGTTAAAGAGGCCAAACATTTGCAGTTGGACGGAAAGCTAACAAAAAATGTCCGTTGTCACGATTTTAAAATTTTGATTTTGAACCAGTGAGAAAAATGCATCACAAGGCAATAAAAATTTGCTGAACAAATCATATGAAATAAATTTTTCCAACCATCTAATACCAAATGGTTGAATTAAAACATTGAAAGTATTAAAATATAAGACAAAATTTTACCATTTAAGACAAATAACGAAAGAAATTCAAAAAAAAATTGAAAAGCAATGTTTAAATGAGGTACATTACTGCGAAAAGCGAAAGTTCAAATTTTACTTCGAATTCGTCAAATTATTTTTATCTTAGCTTTAACAGTGGTGAAAGCACGTGATTGAAAGATTTAACGAAACAATGAAATCGGTTTGAATTTTAATACAACCAATTATTAAAACTGTATCAAAGCAACAAATTCCCGCTACATTTCGATATAAGTGAAAATACTGGTTCAAAGAAAACAATTTTTTATCAAAACTCTAAAAGTTCCAAAAACTCATGAATAAAAGATTTGATAAAACCTCGAAATTGTTTTTGAATTTCGTTCCAATTCGTAAATGCATTGTTACGAATTGTGTTCAAATTTATTTTTGAAAAATTTATTAAAATTTAAAAAATTGCATGGAAATGAAATTAGTGTCACTAGAAAACTATTTTTTTAAATTTTAAGCGGGTGTAAAAATAATATTCATACGATAATATACTCCAAAATTAGTGCGGAAAAATTTTAACTTTTTTAAAATTTTTATTTAATAAAAAATCTATTAAGATTTCAAAAAAATCTTGTCTCAGTAAGTACCTATTACCCAAGAAAGAGTTACCTACAGAATTTCAAGTATCTAGGCCATTCTCATACGAGGTTTGGGAGATTTCATGATGAGTCACATGTATTTTCTTATATTGAGAGAGATGATGATTGTTGCCATAAAGACTGACAATCGTTACACATTCTTATTTATTTTTTCCAAATACATAGATATTTGTAATAAAAAGATTGGCAACACATTAAAGACTGCTGAAAAATATGATAAGATAAAAGGTATAAAAAGAAAAAGTTCAGGAAACAAATTGCGGAAGAAGCTGAAATGCTTCCTCAAATTCCGGAAACTTCCTTCTGGCAGAAAAATTGGCACCTAGAATTAGAAATAAACATTATTATCAAAATCCAATCTTTATAAATAGACATTTTAAACACACTTATTTTTTCTTGTTTCTAAATAGATTTTCTGGAAATTTTTGCAAAAATGATTTAGAAGTTTCTTACTCGAAGAATCTCGAACTTAAATAAGATTAAAAATTGTGTATATGCAAGAAGTGACCCAGTGTGTAAGATTTGTAGAGCATAACACCACAGCATACCCCCGAACTCGGCGCCTAAACGGCACCCTGTCGGTTGGATGAGTATGTGTGAAACTTTATTGAAAAAGCAAAAGCAAAAAAAAAATTACAACATTAGGAAATAAATGCACTTGAAAGGGAACATAATTATACATGAACAAAGAAGAATAAAATAAAAACACATTGAGGATTACAATCCGAGTATTATAATAGAAATTTACAAGGGGAGTTATCAAATTTGAGTGCAGTGAAAGGGTTGAATGTTTCATTTAGTTACATTTTTTCATGCAGTTGCAGCTCCATGATTCGGGGCTGATAGTGGTGTTCGATGCGACGAAAAAGAAGAATTGAAAAACGTATTACACCGGTTACATTAATGAAAATTGTGGCAACCATCCTAAAAATCGTGGGACTGTTTTTGTTGTTATTTATACTGAGGGGTCGCTGGAATTGTTACTCAAGGGTTGGCAGTGATGTGAAGGGTGAATTTTTCGAATGAATTACGGAAGAATTGGTGGTGGCTGGTTGCTGATTTTAAGCTAGTGTGCTCTGCTTCTCAACTGGGAATTCTTCGAACTTCTGGTTCTAGGAGGTGAATCTTTGGAAGTATCTATTTCTAGGCAGGAGTATGTGACGGTGTTGTATTTTGACTTTTAAGTATGTCTTCGTTAGTCGCCAGGAATGTGATTAAGTTATCTATATTTGAGAGTTTTCTGGATAGGGCGCTCTTCCACCAATGGACTATGAATTGTGGGCTTGGTTCCTTGTGGTGATAAGATAAAGTTAGTGGACATCTCGTTGCATAGTGAAGGGGATTTCCTATTTCCCCACATCCGCAGTAGCCTGTAGAGTGGAGACCGAATCTCTTGAGGTAGCTGGGGAAGGAGATTTGTAGAGCTGTGTTTTATAGCGATCTCTGTTGAACCCAACGGCATGAAGATGAATTGATGCATATCGAACAACAAAGAATCGCCAGGTGGGTAGATGAAAAAGGAAACCGAATTTAGAAACGAAAGTGAGAAACATGAACTTTTATCACATGCATGAGAATGTTCCCGACAATTGTATGATTTTCTTTTCGTTGGATTTATGGTTTGATTCTGTACTCTGAATTATTGGAAGTAGAAAATACTAATGTTTACTGTTAATACTCACTTTCTTGAACATAATTACATGATCAATTGCAAAAAAATTTAGAAGATGTCATTTCAAAACACCGCAGCTCTATAAGGTTTTAGGCTTTATTCGTGTGTCTTGAATGCATTTAATATCGTTTCACAGTGCGTATGCTTTTTTTTCTTTGCATTCCCTTGAGAAAAAATTCCTCGTATACCAACAAGTATAACACAAAGCTTACAGACGCTAGTAAATACTCAATAAACGGTGGAAGAAAGTTTTAAACGCAAAGGATACAACTTCGAATCCATAAAAAAAAAAATGCGAAAAAGGATATACAATAATTCGTCACATCTATACGAATGCATGGATTGTAATGAGAAATGGAGTAATTTATCAAGGGGAAAATATATAGGCACAAATTCAAATTCAAGTGACAGTTAATTCTTTATCTATAAATAAAAGTGGAACGCTGATTTTTTATTTCAATTTATTCGTGTGTCTTGAATGCATTTAATATCGTTTCACCGTGTGTGTGCTTTTTTTCTTTGCATTCCCTTGAGAAAAAATTCCTCGTATACCAACAAGTATAACACAAAGCTTACAGACGTTAGTAAATACTCAATAAATGGTGGAAGAAAGTTTTAAACGCAAAGGATGCAAGTTCGAATCCATAAAAAAAATACGAAAAAGGATATACAATAATTCGTCACATCTATACGAACACATGTATTGTAATGAAAAATGGAGTAATTTATCAAGGGGGAAATATATAGGCACAAATTCAAATTCAAGTGACAGTTAATTCTTTATCTATAAATAAAAATGGAACGCTGAATTTTTTATACCCTACAAGAAATCTAAACAATTGAATAGATTTTCTTCAAATTTTGCTCACAAAAACTGTGAAGCACTAGGACATTTTTAGGAAAGATTTCGTGAAAATTATTTAAATAGTTAAATTTTTATTTATTAAAAAATTTGTATTCGGTGTGTATGAGCAGCATTGCTCAAACACGGCGGCACCCAAGATTTGTTTGCTAAACTGAATTTAAAATAACCAAAACATGGGAAAGAGAGAAATTTAAATAACATTTTTTTTACCTAATTGAAATTGAAAACGTTTGTCTTTAGCTTAAAAATTGGTTTGAGTTTTCCTGTTACTTAAAAATTGATTCAAAACTTGACTACTTGCTTTTAACTTCCAATGGTGATTTAAATTCACAGTGCAAAATTTCTGCCTTTATATTCCAAGCTGTAAATACATTTTTAAGTTGCCACTCACAACGTTTAATTGAATTTGTATTATTCTTTCAAAATTATTATTTAATTTATGAAAAATTAGCTTTTTGCGGTGTTTAAAAATCATTTGAGACGCTTTGTGACTTTTCGAGAAGCTACGAGATTTTTAAACTCTTCGGTGAAACCTATTTTCTCATTTTAATTAAAAATAAAGTTGCTAACGATAGAAAAATTTCCTATACGGTTCTCTTGTGAGAATATATGCAGCAAATATGAGAAAATAGGCATTAACATTAAGCTTAACATTAAATAAATAAAATTCTAAATCTAATTTTAAAATAATTTTTACGGCGTTAGTTCCGTCTTGTACTAATACCAAATTTGTGTCCATCACTATACCAAATTTGGTCCCGATAAGTCATGTGGTCTTCGCGTTCATAGAAAAGAAAGGAAAACGAACAAATACACACAGAAAAGAAGTTCTTTTATTTATAGAGATTTTTTTACTTTTTTGATATGACGTTTACACCACATATCTTTCAGCAATTGATTTGATATGTGATAACTTTAACCTTTGATATTAATATTTGTTAAATTACAAGTACTTCAGAATTTTCTCACTAATATGAAGAATAAGATAAGCTTTAAAAAGATTTTAGAACTATTAATTAAACAGTCAATTTTGCATTTGTAGACAACATGGAAATGACATCATCACCAGCAACGCTAGATATGTCATCTCGTATCACAATAAAACAATAAGAGTTCAGCAGTTAATAACACTATACAAAAGTAATATAAGCAGCTAATATCTGAAGCATAATCAATAATACTCACTCTAGAAAAACGTAATCAAAAATGAGAGGAAAATGTAAAATTTGGCCAAATATTTTATCAAATTAATATTGCATGTTGATCTTATCATTCCAATAGATTTAGTCTCCTACTAATTTGTAGTGGCAAAGACAAACCAGCGGGAGTGGTCTCCCCTAAACTTTCTCGTATACTTCCCCAAAAAGGTGCTATTTCCCCTCCCCCGCGTGAATAAAAGAATTCGAACCTACTGTAACCCAGAATCCAATGACTATCATAAGGTTTTTCATTGTAGATTATAGTGATTATGAAATATTTAGGTAAAGAATCAAATTCAAGAGCACTGCTAGTTCCACTCTTGCCGGCTCAAGGACAAAGTGACGTAATTCTCTCCATAGCTTCCGCGTGGACAGAGATTGTTACCAGTACGCATGCGCATGGATAATCGGATTAAAAAATTGAATATGCGATTTGAACACCTTTTCTTTAACCGATTGGAACGAAATTTGGGCACAGATCTATAATTAATGTTAGCAACTGTCATACCAATTTTTATTTATCTAAGCCAAAGGGTTTAGGAGATATAATTTTTACAAGTATATACAGTCCGACAGACCATCAACCCTTCGAAAAATTTGGTCCAAACTTTGAGACGGACCTACATTCATGATGATAAAATTGTGTACCAAATTTTATCCATCTAGCTGTTCAAGTTTTTGAGTTATAGTGTTCACATGACGGCGGACAGGCAGACAGACATACTTCCCGTAGACGGATTTTGTCCACAATTTGAAAGAAACCTACAACTTACGTGTAAAGACCACATACCAAATTTCATCCCTGTAGCTATAATAGTCTTTTGAGTTATCGTGTTCACAGACAGATAGACATAATTCCAAAATTGTGTTTTTCGGACTCAGGGAGGTCTAAAACGTGGAGATTCGTCAAAATCTCGAGTTCGAATTTTTTGACGATTACAATACTTTCTCTTTGTATACTTCGTATACGAGAGAGTAAAAAACTGAAACTTGAGGAAATACCGAAAGGGTAAAAATTATAATAGAACTTACGGTTTAGATACATTTCGAAATAAAAACAAATAACGAGTGAATTTTAGTAATAATTGAATGTCGCAAAGATTTCCCTCCAAATCCACGCATAAATTCTAAATCCTCTCGCTTTCTTAATCTGCATAGCGATCACCTCTAGCCGGGGATTTCCCAAAATAAATAAATACATCTTACAAATAAATCAACTGTTTCGCCATTGATTTGTGTATCCATCCGTTCTTTTGACCGATGCTTCGTCTTATTAGCGATGTTTCGCATTTGTTATCTAAGTCTACATCGGCGTAGTGGCATCGTCTTGTTGACCCGTAAAACCCCGACTCTTCCTTTCACGATTCCAGTGAAGGAACTGGTGATGAACAGAGTGACAGCGACGTAATTTCCACAACACACCGCGCGAAGTGAAAACCAGTCTCCACTTCCACATTCGAGAGTGCATCGGAACTGGATTCGATTGCCTGCTTTTCGTTTGGCTTTCCGTGAGTAATATAATACTAGCATAATGCTCTTGTAATTGCTTCTTTTTAAAAGAGAGAAAACGTATCCGATTTCTTATTTCTAATCTTATTATTTTCTGCAAATCTAACAAATTTTAGAAAAATATAATGCGGTTTATGAAATGTAAATATTGAAGTTAACTTATTAATGCCCAAGTCGCATTTTTTCAATTCTTTATATCATTTCTAAAATATTAATATAGGAGCATGGTACGTTCTCCCTAAATTCTATAAAGTTACATCAGATAAAAAATAAATTTGAGCCGGATCTTTCAACACTGATCTGCATTTTAAATCTTTTTTTTCTGGTATTATTATTTTCTCGTATACAATGTATACAAAGAGAACGAATAATAATCGGCAAAAAATTGATTTTGACGAATCTTCACTTTTCAAAACACCTTGAGCCTTTTCTGGCCCTTGAAACCTTTTTTGGAACAATGTCTATGCGTCTCTGAACACGATAACTTTATGGAACGATCAAGACGACTGAAATTTGGTATTGGGCCTTTACACCAAAACAGCAAATCTGTATCAAATTTTGCATGAAATTCGTCAAAGGGAACTCGCTCTATCTGTTCTTCCGTGTTCATTCGAACATAATAAATTACAAATATAACAGTCCATATCGATGAAATTTGGCATATGATTTTATAATTAGAATTATAGATTAAATCCATCAACTGTTTGAATGTTTGTCCGTCTGTCTATACGTGTGTATGTGAAGAAAATAACTAAACGTATACAAATTACATTGTATTTTCGTATGGGCTCTTGACACCAAAATTTTAGGTTTGTATGGAATTTTGAACCCATTTGGTTAAAGAGAAGAGGTCCGAAATGTACGCTCGATTTTCTTCACTATACGTCAAATATTAACACAAAGCACGCCATATTGTTGAAGTAAACGAAAAAGTCGAGGGATCGGCTTTCTTTCCAAGTGATTCACTAGTTTTGACAAATATTTCGTTAAAATTGCAGCTACAAGAGGAAAAATCTTTGTTCATTTTATATAGCCAATATCTTTTAAGAGATGACAATTGCATGTAAAAAGTAGCGATGTCCTTTCGAAACAATTATTATGCCTATCAAAATGAAGTGCATTGCATTCGTTTATAAGACATAAACAGATAGCACAGAAAGTAACGCAACTGACCTTGAAAAGCGAAAGTTAGAAAGCGAATATTAAATGACATTTCCTCTTTAAACATCGTCATTGTAGAAACGTGGGATGCAAACAAAAACAAGAACAAAGAAAGTCTGTTGGACCACTTTAAAAAGAAGGGTTAATAAAATTTGACTGCCATATCACTTTCACATTCATATTTTCTTCGCCAAATACTCAAAGTGCGTTTTTAATAATATTATCAGATTTAGATTAAAAATGTTGCAATATGCCCTGAACTGTTATTTTTAAAACTAAGTTGAAAACTATCAGTTGGCTTTAGTAGTTCAATTCGGATTGGGTGCTATTTTAAAGTTGTTATTGTCTCCCAATGACCATATTAGTTAATTATTTTACTGTTTTCAGTTTCTATGCGTGACTTCATTACTACCATGGTTGTTAGATGTAGATTTATTTCAATTATGCTCTCCTTCTACATATTCATATTTTGAATCTTCAAGTTAAATTTAATTGAAATATTACAGACAAAAGCCCATTACCTATATATTATCGGGCTGCGGGGGCCGCGGGCCCCCAGAGCTAAACCAAAAATCTTGATTTAATTTAAAATCACTACAAATGTTTGGTCTTAATTTTCATTTAAAAAAATAGTAATAAAATCGTGACAACATTGCTTTCTGACTTGTCAGGCTCGAAAATTTTCCACTTTTCTAGTCATTCCACTTGCACTTGTAGCGTTGGCGCGGTCGAAAACATTTTTGGGCTAGTTATTTCATTGTATTTTTTATTAAATTATCGAAAATATTGTAGTGTTCTTTATTATTCTTATTGTCAGGAGAGGAAAGCCTGTAAAGTTAAAATGTATTGGCTTAATTTGGCATTCGTCACTACGATACAAAATTTTCATGACCTCAGCCCCCCCCCCCAGACCCGAATCTTGGATTCGCCACTGTTGTAAGTTATGCGAATATTAAATGACTTCTTCAAACATCGTCATCTCAGAAACGAGGATGCAACAAACACGACAACAAGGATAGTCTGTTATACCAATTCAGAAAGAAGGGTTATTAAAAATTGACTGCAGTTTAGCTTTTTTATTCATATTTGTTCGCCAAATAGTCAAACTGCATTTTTAATATTATTATCAGATTTAGATTTAAAATGTTGCAAAACGCCACTGATTTCTTATTTTTAAAACTAAAATAAAAACTAACAGTTCACATTAGAAGTTCAATTCAGATTGAGCACTATCTATCTTAAAGTCATTATTGTTGTTAGTTCATTATTTTTCTGTTTTCAATTTATATTCGTGACTTCATTACTATATATACATGGTTGTTAGATATAGATTTATTTCAATTATGTTCCCCTTCTATATATTCATATTTTACATTTTTAGGCTAAATTTGTATAAGTTGACTGAAATATTGCTGACAAAAGCCCATTAGCTATAGTTTAATAAATACAGTGAAATCTCTCTGAGCGGCCACCCCTCCTTTCCTAGAAAAATTGGCCGCTCTGAAGGTTTTTCGTTACAATTACAAGATAATTGCTATAATACATAATATAAACAAGTCTGACACATATTTCTTATTTAAAATGAAGTTTGAGACTTATCTAAAGAGAAAATAGTACTTTATTTAATAATTTTTTACACTTTTTGAAAAACGGATACCATTTGCGACTGTTTTAAGTTTTTACCCTTCTCGGAAAAAAACCATTTTTTCAAGTTCGTTTTTCAGTTTAAAAAGTAAATCTCTAACCGATGCGTTTGTTAAATGGGATGGGCGAACCCACCGGCGGCCGTTCAGAGGGGTTGGGTGGCCGTTACTAGGGGTTATTTCAACATTAGGTCTATGGGCCGAAAACTCCGTGCCACGAATATTTGGCCGTTAAGAGGGGTGGCCGTTCGAAGAGGTTTCACTGTACATTGAAAGACAATTTCATCTAAAATGTGTTTCACAAACGCAGCCGTAGTTTCTACAAATCACATATAGCATATGCAGAGGAACTTGTTTAATTCGAATGTTTGGCATTTGAAGTCGTCGGTAATTCGAATTTTTTTCTTCTGTTCTATGAATTTGCTATGATCATAATGTTTAACTATCGTCTATAATTCGAATTTATTGCGCTATTAAAAGGGCTTTATAATATTTGAATATTAAAATTATTTTCTTATTTATGGGAAATTTTTATTTTTTAAAACTATGAAAATTTTTCAGTTGTAATTATTATTAGCATATGTATTGAAATTAGTTGAGGTTTATTTATTAATTATATATCATTTAGTAAAACTGTTAAATATTAAAAACAAATATTCACTCCCATTTTTTTATTTAAAAAAATGTTTTTTTTTATCTTTCTTTACTCACTTTTAGACCCAGTTTTTCTTAATCTGAATTTTTGGATGTATCGAATTTTTATTTTTCGTCGATCATCGTCGAATTATCCAGGTTTTACTGTAAAGAATTATTCTAACTGACAATCATAATTGATTTTTCTTCAAATTAATACTAATTTTCAACCGTACTTGACAAATTCTATCATGAGTGAGAAGGAAAGAAGTAAACACTGAAATAATTTATGTTTGTAAATATCAACCAAAATCTGTTTAGTATTAATAAGATTACATATAAACATGAAAGAAGCAATTTATAGGGTTACATTTTCTCAATTAGAAGCTCACATAAAATTTTGAAGTAAATAAAAGAACTTCGCAAAAATAATTTCATGATAGCTAATGTTGGAAATCTAGAAAAATATTACATTTAAGAAACAAGTATTGCATACTTATAGAATAAATAAATCTTAAATTTTTATTGGTGTGATTTTTTTTATTATTTCTTTTCTATCTTCTCCATCATAATAGTGTAAACCGTTAAATTTATTACTATAATAATTCCTCATGTAAGGTTGTTTCTGTGAAAAAATTTAATACATCTTAGGGGCCGTTCAAATATTACGTAAGCACCCAAGGGGGGGGAGGGGGGTTGCGATTTGCTTATTTTTGCTGACAAGGGGGGAGGGGGAGTATGAGTAATGCTTACGTAAGACATTAAAATCACTTTATTTCCGAAAATCTCTTGTAACTTGCACAAATAATTTAATTTAAAAAAATTAAATTTGAAAAAAAAGTTAAATTTGGCTAAAGAAAATTAAACTTGATTTTTGTAAGCTTAAACTTGAAATTGTAAGTAAATTAAACTTGCATTTTTTTCCATTTTAAGCCG
>BGPR01014672.1:0-38646 GCA_013235015.1 Araneus ventricosus
GACGATGACGGCCATAACTCGCCCGGCATTATTTTTTAAATCTGATGATACTTACAAATTTATAAGTTTTGGGCCTTAATAATACAATCTCATGTTCATGAGACTCAACTGCATAATAAATGAAATAAGTATATATTGTAATTGAGTTTTTTATGTATTATGTTTACAATTTCACAGACTTAAAAAAAAAATCAAATGCGATTGCGTGAAGGTATCATGACTAAAAAGGATTATTAATTTACCGTACAAAAAGTCTGCAATTTCCTCCATTATACGTGAATTTTATCGCTATTTAAATCTGTCTGCGTTATTTTTTTACATCAATTTATCCTGTATGATAAACTCTTTTATTTTGTGTCGTACTTATTTATGTAAAATGCATCGTCGGTGTCTAGCATGTACGATTTAGATGTTTACAATATATTTCTTGGTTTAAATACAGAATGTATCTAATTGAACATTTATTATTTAATATTTTTTTGTATTATAGTTTGGTGAAATTTATTGAATCAATGAATTTGAAGATTGTTGAAACAGTGTGATAATTTTTGTAATAATTTTCATAAATTCATTTATTTTAAAAAGTTAAATTGCATCAAAAAGGTATTATGAGGAAATTTTTAATCTCCCGCATTCAATTCTAAGCCAAAATAGACAAAAAGAATTCTTCAAATGAGCCTTATTCTGCTCACTTAAAAATTAACTTTCAATGTTTTGACTAAAAATTTTATTATATTTAAACTTAATGTAAGGGAAAAGTTTTAAATGTGTTTTTAAAAAAAGGCCATTATTTATTTCTGTAAACTTTATGTAGCATTTTCTTCAATTTTTTTTAATTGATAGAAATTGCAGGAAGTAATTAAATATATTATAAAATCTTAAGTTTTTAGGAAAGAACCAATTTATTCAATTTGCATACAAAGATAGTTAAAAAAATGTAAAACTTTCCTATAAGCTGGTGTTTTTCTTTTTGTTTTATGTTAAATAAACATTTAAAAAAAATGTTTTTAAAACGCATATAGGCGTGCTGAAAAAGTTGTCTGGAAATATGTGTCAATAATTGAAATTTAATACTTGGAGAATATTTTTTCATTTTTAATGAAGCACAATTCATAGTTGTTTATATATGCATTGTCCTGAAGTTTTTATTGTGACTAGGTCCTTATTATTTTACTAAATTTAATGTTTTGTGGTTAATTCTAGATTGTTTTACAGATACGATATATAATATTAACAACATGACTGACATAGCATTGAATTGAAATGTTTTCTTGTCTTTTTGAAAAAATAATCTGTTTTATTCTATTTTATCTTGCTACTTTTAAATTAATGCTGCATAAAAGTTTTTAGATAACATTAAATATTCTCCAGTATCAACAACTTTTTTGTTCATTTAATGGAGAGAGAATAATTCCAGAGCTGCTAACATACTGGATAATAGGAAGAAAAATTGAAACTTATTTGTAGACAGTCAATATAAGCTTAATAAAATTATGAATATTATTTGTAGAAAAAAATAATTTGGCAATAAACACAAAAAACATATCAAACCCTTACTGTTCTGCAGCCATTGGATTATAGTGAGAAAGGCATATACAATAGAAACCCGGGAATCTAATTTTGGATAATCTGAACATCTTTTTTTAATTAACTGAAAAAAATGAAAGAAAAATAATAATTGTGAAACAAACAAAATTTGTATTTATTACTACCTTTAGTTTTATATATTTATAGTTTTATTATTATATAAAATAGCTAATTATTAGGAAAAGCTTTGAAAATTTTTGTTTCCTAATACCAAAGCTAAAAAGATTTATCACTCGAGAACCAAAGGTTTATCAAAGAATCCAAAATTTCTTTGGCTTATGCTTGGCAAAAAAAACCTTTTCGTTTATTTTTAATGTTGTTGATGCATTTCTTCTTTAACCCTTCAGCACACGTGCTGAATTTTGGAACATTAGCACACACACTGTGTCACTTTGATCCCAAATTGTTTGACACTTCTTATTTATTGGATATTTGTACAAAACTAAAATATGGCCAGAGTAAAAAAAATATTTTTTGGTTGAAATCTACAAGTTGGAACACACTCTAATTGAAACTGCGCCAAGTCGCCAAAGCAAGATGGATGAATGGTAAACAAACGTGCATCGGTCGCAGTTAAAAGTTAATTGTTTAAAGTTGAATCATTTTTTGAATCCATTTGCATTTATAGTTGCACTATCTCACATTTTAAATGTAGAATTTCAACAGAACTAATGTAGATCCCAAATTGTTAGATACTTCTTATTTATTGAATATTTGTACAAAAATAAAATATGGGCAAAGTAAAAAAATATTTTTCAGTTGAAATTTGCAAATTGGAACACACTCTAATTAAAACTGCGCCAAGTCGCCAATGCAAGATGGACGAATGGTAAACAAACATGCATCAGTCGCAGTTAAAAGTTAATTGTTTAAAGTTGAATCATTTTTTGAACCCATTTGCGTTTGTCGTTGCACTATCTCCCATTTTAAATGTAGAATTTCAACAGAACTACTAGCTCATTGAATGTAAGGAATCTCTTTCTTATAATTATTCTAATGAAGCAGGATAAATTGTTCTCGTGATGCCTGCAGCATCTGCAGTGGGTATTGGACAAATTTTTTTAACTTAAGAAAACATAAGCAGCTTCGCTTTCAGCAAAGTGGGAACCTAGTAGCTTCACTAGCTTAGTGAATGTATGGAATCTGCTTCTTTTAATTACTCTAATAAAGCAGCAGAACAAGTAATAGTAAATTAAGACTTACTCTACTCAGTTCTAATATTTGCATTTGGGAGAAAACGCTCTAAATATATGAAAAAGAAAAATAAACAATGCGGCGCATCAAGGAAACCATCGCACAGGTGAAGATGGCATTCCAAATGATAAATTCCAAATGATAAATTCCAAAATATGACGAAGCAATATAAAAAATTCCATGCAAATGATTTTTATTATAAGGCAAAGAAAAAATCTCTCAATTGTGTGATCAGAAAAATATATCATCACAAATAAACCTAAGTGCTTGTCATTTTTTTACTAATTGAATTCATCCTAATTAAAATATATTTTATTATTTAATTAAATATTTAATAAATATTTTTAAGTGTTAGAAAAATCTTCGCGTAGTATGTAAACAACTCAAAAACGCGAAATGCTTGCCGTGACTTAAGCGATCTAGCCGATGGTTTGCCAATGGAACTAATTCGCTTGATTCCTCAGGTAACCATAATTGGCGACGAAATTTCGTGTGTTCCAAATTTTAGATACCAACCTATTTTTCGTGCAAATAACTTGTATTTAAGACATAGATGGGATTTTTATTAAGACAAAGGTAAATTGAACTTATCTCGTACCTTTTCTGTATTCTTTTCTTCACTGCTGCACATGTTCGTATGCTGTCATAGCCATAACATTAAATTAATCCAAAACACTAGCACACACACAGGTCAATTTGACCCCAATCCCCCAGTAAAAAGTGAGAAACCCTGTTTCGCCTTTTTCTGCTGCCCTTATCTAATATTTCTAACTCCCGCATGGAGGTACAGGAAGTATCAGGTTCAAGTTTATAGAAAATCCTAGAATTTCTTTACAAATGAGAAAGGGTGGGGTCAAAAAGACTTATGCACGTGCTGATAGGTTAAATGCAGAATAATTTGACATTTTCCCACTCATTTAGATCCATACCATAAAATGCGGAAACAGTTTTCAATTCATTTGTAAATGGAATTTGAAGTTATGGAACTCTGCTCCTGCTTCAAATTAATAGTCCTATCTTGATTATTTTATCAGTGGGAAAAAAAAATTAAAATATGGTGTTTTTAGTCATCCTGCTAAGTAGAGTAGAAGCAACAGTTAAAATCCTATTTATGTTGGTTTTGTTCATCAAGGGTTATATTAACATGTGAAACTCATTAGTAGATTTAGAGGGGTATGAAAAACATGTCATCTGGTTAAAATATTTTATTCATTAGACAAAACAAATGGTTTGCATGTACTTTTCCTGGGGCCCGAAGCAAAAACTTGCCAAATCTTGGCGATAAATCACTAAATCTTGGCAACTAGAATATTTATGCCCATCGAAGATGGGCTTTTAGCTTGCCAACAATATCTCGGATCTGATTGTCAGAGATTTATTAACAAAAGTAGTAGTAGAAAATCTCGTGCATATTGGCAGAGTGCTTAAGAAATAAAAAAAGCATGAAAAACAGAAATGATGAATCAATTGACACTAACTTTCTTTTTCCAAAATATATAAATATTCAATTCCAAAATTAATTACGAAAGAGAAAGAACCTTTTGTAACAAAAACAAAAGTAAAGATCTCTTAGAAGTGGAAAATAAATTCTAGTATAACTTCTATTTGATGTTAATGGAGTTCCACATCGATTAATCAACATAAAATAAAAAAGAACAGAAATTGCTAAAGTCGACTTAAAAAAAACCCTGTCATAACTCCTATTTGATATTAAATCATGACAGAATTAACACAGTATCCCTATTTTGTAGACAGACCATCTGAATCTCTTTAGCTCATAGCCAAACCACGTGATCATCACGGATTTCTCTGCATAATTCTATTATAGATACCTCTTATGAGTGACCCATAACACTGGATCCTGGCTCTAACAGAATAGCACCAGCACTCAATCTTGACAGCAAATGAGGTCCCGTTGGGGGAAAGTCTTGAATTGACATGTTAGCATTTAAAATACAAAAGGGCAAAATTAAAACTTCATCCCAAATATCATCACTTATCAAAAGAACCATTTCTTTAACGCTTTTAACTACCAATATTTTTATACCACCGGGACGTGTATGTCCTGTTGGTAGCAAAAGGGTTAAACCTAGAAAATATGTCAAAAGTCATTTTAGAGTGATTTCTAACAAAATTCCTCCATTAAATAATAACTTCTTCCCTCTTTAAGTAGACTTGTTTATTAGGGCTCTTCTCTCGTCCCTTAAAACACAAAATGACAGAGGGGGGGAAAAAGCAACATATTCATTTCCTCTACATAAGTGATGTTACTTGCATATAATTTTTTAAAAATTTTTCCACGTCATTCTGGTGATATAATTATTTACAGGGTTGTCGATTTTTTTGATTTTTTTCAAAAAAATCGATTTATTTGATTTAAATCGGATTTTTTTGATTTAAATCAAGATTTTTTTTATTTTAATGATTTTTTTAAAACTACATATATATATTTAACATTTGTATATTAGACAATGAACAATACAGTCATAGAATTATATATATATAACAACATACCAGTCATTAAGCTGTACTTTCTTTTTAAAAAAACAAATTAAAAAAATTTAATTAAAAAATGTAACGACTATTTAAAAAATATTTGTGAACTAAAATATAAAAATAATATACTTTTGAAATATAAGACAATTTCATTAAGGAAAAATATAATAAAATTGTCATTTCTTGACTATAGATATATTATTGTATGTTAGAATATTGGAGAATTTACACTCAGCTGTTCATTTGTTACACATGTCATTACAAACACAAGTTTTGAAGCTTTCTCTAATCCTAATTTATTTCAACCAAAACATTAAATAAAAAATTTTTTAGATAAAATTTTTAAATTCAGGCTTTGAGGTGCATTGAGTCACCATCAGGACTACCTGTGTGCGAAATTTCATGACTGTAAGTTCGATAGATTCGTCTGGACATTGTGCACATGCTCACAAACATTGCCTTTTATAAGTATAGATCATAGTTTAAATTCCACTATGTAGATGTTTGTATTTCTTTTGGAACATTTATATGCATTACTTAATTATCCTACATTTGAACATTATTGCAATATAAAAACTTTGTTGTCCCCAACACTATTTAGTTTTCTCCAGTATTAAAATGAAACTCACTGCATTTTACTATGTTCTTTCTTTGTGAACATGATCCTTTCACAATATCTATTTTGTTTTATAAAAAAAAGGAGCATCTCATACTTTGCATTTTATTGTGTTGCTCATTAGAGATTTTTTAACCCTTTGCGGTGAAGTGTGCCAGTTAAAGGCACACCTAATTTCACTCGCTTCTCAACCGTTAAATTCAACCATAAATGGAAAATAATAGGTTTAGGATAGGGCTAATAGTACTCCTTTTAGAATGTATATAGCAGTCTTATGAAATTTCGTTTCGGAATAGGAATTATTACAGATAAAGTTTGGGAAAATTCCTTGACATGGAGATAAGAAATTTTTCAGTTCTGGACGTTTAACAATTTTAGCAAAGTAACTCGAAAATTTTGCTCCAATATTCTTGAAGTTTTAATTTATAATTTTCTGTAAGATTCAACAATAATTTTTGAGAGTACCAGGTGGCTGTGTCTAAGGGGGTTCTCATGAGGGGGGGGTAACCCGAAAAGGGTACGCCCCCCCCCCCAATGAAGCAAGTTTTTTAAAAAAAACTTTTTTTGTAGATTCTATGTCTAGACAATAAACTAAACCCATTCGTGATGTTTTTTCATATTTTCAAAAAAATTATTGCCTTGCGCCGCAAAGGGTTAAAATCTAATTTGCTTGTGTTCTCAAAAATAAAGATATGGAAAGTACTCTAGTTACATCATTTCAATGAAATATTTTTTTAAGTTCTATATATTCTTTCTTTAAATATAATTTAAAAATACTTTAAAATCACTATTTAAAGATACATGGACAATTTTATTTCATTAAAGCAGATTAACTTGATATTTAAAATAAAGTGATTTTAATCAGTGATTTTTTTAAAAAAAATCAGTTGATTTAAATCGCGATTTTAATCAACTGATTTAAATCACCGCAACCCTGATTATTTAGCCTGAGAAATTTTTCGTATGGATTGAAATTTGTTATTTGAAACTCTTACTCATCTTTTGAAGAGAATTAAATCGATTATTTGCAGCAAAATACATTAAGACTTTCACGGGTTCCTTTTTTCTCCTTGCACTTTTGCAAGCTTCTTTTTCTTTATGTAGGAAAATGGTAGTCGTTTCTCCATTTTAGGATGATTAGAAATGCGATTCTATTCATCTCGCAAATTCTGGAGAGAAAAAAATTGAAATTGTCCATTTGTCAAAACAAGAACTAGACGAAAGATCAAATTTAAAAATAAAATTGTACTTGGATTAAGCTGTATTTTAATGTTTATTTTACATTAAGGTAAATGCTCCAGTAGTGGGCTACTTAAGGGTATTTCCTCAATTATCATCTAAACTTTTGAGAAGTTTCGCTAATCTGTATTTTTTTATGGTTGTTCAAACTTTTATCTAAAATAATAATCACCTGAAATATCAAAATAATTGTAATATAATTTTTTAAAAATTAAAAACTTAGATCACTCCTATGCACCAGAAGTGGGCATAGCAAACTTTTGATGTACTAGTAGTGGGCATACCAAAAGTGGGCCACCCAGATTTGTCGATTGTGCCAAAGAAAAAAATCATTATATAGTAATAATAACAATACATTAACATTATACACTATAAAAAATGCAATAAAAATGACTTGATATAGGTGAAATCTTTTATTTATAGATTCTAGTCATATGAGATTTACATTTTTTCTCTAGCAGCCAATTTTTTATTAAATGTATATGCTAATTATCGATCTTTCATTTTAAGTTCTGTTTGGGGCATTATGGATATTAAATCTTGATATTTTATGCTGAATAAATCTTTTATTTTCCTTTTATCATCTTGCCTCTGCAGCCAGAAAAGAGCCCTTTTAAATGATGATGGAATATTTTTCAGTGGTCCAGCAATGCGAGTTATTATTGTCTGCCTCGTTACAGAACCCAACTAATTCTTGAATATCAGTCTTTTCCTCAACAGTACTATAAAATATTTAAGTAATTGGTCAGAATGTTCCATTAGTGTACCAGTAGTGTGCCTTTAGTTTATCAGAAGTGGGCCATCTGGCCCACTACTGGTTCTGATAAAAATAAAGCAAATATTATTAAATAAAAAGACTTTACAAGATGTAACCTTCTTATTAAACATCACAAAACCAGTCTATTTGAGAGAAAGCATGTGCTTCAGTACTGGCCTCCCTAGGCCCACTACTGGACCATTTAGTAAAACATTGATCCAAAAGTGGGCCACCCTTCACTATCCATAAATTATCAATATTATTTTATTTAAAGATAGTTTATAATACATTCATCATATAATCAAATAATATCAATAACAATTGATTTTAAAAACAAATAGAATGTATGTTAAAAAATAGTTGAATGAAGAGTTACCTCTTAAGGAAATCACTAAGAATAGGCTAAAAGTGCTTCTCTCAGAGACCAACCTCAGCAACAAACTTTCTAGCTCCTAACTAAACAGGAAATAAAGGCTGTGCCTTTGGTATTTAGTTGATAAGGGTTTCAGCCTACCAGAGGCAGATCTCTTATTTCATTGGAATGTTGGAATTTCTTGTTTTTCAACTTAAAAACTCAAGTGGCCCACTACTGGAGCACTTACCTTATATTTGCATAAAAATATTGCACATAGAATGGTAGTTATAAAGTAAACAAACAACACTTACTGTATTGTGGACTTAATAAATCATAATTTTCTTCTTTGTTTGCAGTATATGGAAAACTTAATCGGCATGAAAATTCTCTTTACTTTTTTATATGACTGTACAGAACTATTTTCAGTTTTGTTTCTGTTTGCTTCTACAGTACTTTAATGTCCCCAGCTCTTTGTGGCACTAGGGAATTTTAAAATTTTTCTTGCTTAAATTGTGTACCTGCTAATATTATCAAGGTACCTTGTTGTATTATTTTGTTGTAACTCTTGAACTTTAGGAAAAATAAGTGTAAATCAACTGAAAATACATGTTAAGCTGTTATTTCCTTACAGCTTGAACAGCTTAATATTTAGTTTGCATTTAATATCTTTTAATTTTCTTTCTTATATTGCAGTTTTTTCTTTTAGCATTTCAGTCAAGATCATTATAGTTTTCAGCAACTTTTTATATAAATGACAGATTTTTCATTTGAAAATTTTTAAAACATGGAATGAATGTTGGTAAATCCTACTTAAATTATGTACAAACTATCTTTTTACATTTGTGGATGTTTTTTTTTTAAAGGAAGACTTTAAATAACATTGTTTAATAAAAATAAACGGCCTTACAAGTGTAGAAAACTAAGTTAACTGAGTGTTAAAAATTAAAATGCTGATTTGTTTGCCCTTGGATAAACATTTGCATTATTCTTTGTGGAATACTTGGTCTTTTCTCCTCCAAATCAAGTGCTGAATTCAATTTTTTAGATTAGTTATGCTTCATTACCCGTGTTATATTTTATATTCTTGTCTTCACTTATTCGTCTTTTGCTCCTTCTGTTGTGCAAGTTCATTTCTTTCTTTCTTTCTTTAGTGAATTCAAATGTCTGAATACAAGTGGTGAAGTAATTTTTTTGTGTGGTTTTAAATGACTGTTAATTGCCTTTTATGCATTGCAAGAAGACCAGATATCTTATTTTACATATAGAAGCAATTACAAATGCACTTGAAAGTCTCGAGTTTATTTATTTTTGTCAGTATTGATGGATCATCAATAATCTTGTTTTTTTATATGTTATTGCTTAATCCTGTGTAGCTTATTGATAGCAATTTAATATTAGGTTGATTCCTTATAGGTAGTCTACCTATTGCAATGGTTCTCTTGATATGACTTCTGAAAAATTTCTGTAGATCTTCACTGATCATGACCCCTAGAATCCAAAACCACCCTTCGTTCAAAAGTTTATACATAAAAGAAATAATCATATCGGAAGTAAAAGCCACATAATTGGAAAACAATCATAAACAACAAAATGTAAAAAAGCAAGGCAATAAACGGATCAAGAGAAAATACTATCAGTTTTAATAAGATAGAAAATATAAACAAAAGGGGAAATAATATAAAACACAAACACAGGGAATGTGCAATTTGTGTTTCTCCGTTTGAATTTGATATAAACATGAAGATCTTTCCCCATTTTATTGTGTGAACACAATAACTGGAGTAATTTTGGTTTGATTTTAACCAGGGTGGGATATATTGTAAGTATAGTGAAAATCTCGGCCGTAGATGGGCTATCCAGCTGAAAGGGGGTGGAAATGGTGGGGGGGTTGAAAATTTAATTTCCCCATAATTCTTTTGCAATTGAAGATAAAAAGAAAAATCAAATTAGGCATATTATCGCCTTATCACAATGAACAATTTTTGTTTTAAAATTTTTCTGCAATTGCTTAGAAGTTATGAGCTGAAAAGCATTTCCCCCCTTCCCCAAGTTAAAGTGTCTTTCAACTTAAGCATGTTACCCCTTGTTGGAAGCTCTGCAGTCTCTTGCATCTTCTTTCATTCTTGCATCTCTGAACTAAAGGAATTTGCCTTCTTTTGACCTTTGCCTTCTGTCCTGCTAACAGGGATTTTTTTACTTTCTTGCGAATAAAATTATTTTTGACTTTCATAACATATGCATGTTTTCCATGAAAATCAATGTAAAATTTAAATAACAGTAATTATGTTTACAACTATTATTTTTTCAAGAGTCAATATTTTGCATCTTTCTCTTTGTTTCATTTACTCTTCAAAAATTGCAAAATTTTGAGCCAAAATCACTCAGATTTTTTTGGTTTCTTTTTTTTGCTGTTGTCTAAAGATGTTTGTTTTTTTTTTAGTTTGAAAAATGTCGTCAAAGGCGTCATCCATAAATGAATTACTTATAGAAAATTTTTCAAAGCTGTGTAACAGATTATAGAGTGTATGTAACAAATGACATATGGGTTTTAATCGGTATTTAAAATTTTATTTTATGAAACAATTTAGGATGCGAAAAATGCTTCTTACTTACCATTATGAGCAGCATTAGTTGCTCAAGCATAGTTGCAACATTACTTTTTACTTTCTCGTATATGAAGTATAGAAAGAGAAAGTGTTGTGATCGTCAAAGAATTCGAACTGAGATTTTGATGAATCTCCCTGTTTTAGACTACCTGAGTCCAAAAAAACACAATTTTGGAATTATGTCTGTCTGTGAACACAATAACTCGAAAACTAGTAGAGCTATGGGGATGAAATTTGGTATGTGATCTTTACACATAATTTGTCGGTTTCTATCAAATTTTGGACCAAATCCGTCAAAGGGTTGACCGTCTGTCGGTCTGTATAATCGCATACTTTTAAACATTGTAACTCGTAAACCCTACGGCTTTGATAAATTAAAATTGGTATGAGACCTGCTAACATTAATTGTAGATGTGCGCCCTATTTTCGTTTCAATTGGTCGAAAAAAGGTGTTCAAATCGCATAGTTATTTGTCTTTTCTTGTTGCATGATGACACGAGGCGGTTATTGCGGTAATCCTTTCCGCTTCTACCCACGGCTATCGCCTCCAAGCTTCAGATTCCCAAACTTTTTTCCTCCACTTCATTAGGGATGCTTGTTTGTTTTACTGCCTTTTAGCTTATTTTTGCTCCACATGTGTTAGGAGTATATGAGAAAGTTTAGGGGAGACCACTCCCGCTGGTTACACTAGATCTGGGGTGGGGAACCTTTTCAGACTGAAATGCCTCATTCAATTTTGGCAGTTAGGCAAAATGCCACATGAGCAGAATCTTAAGGGTTATTATTATATTACAGACAATTATATTATTTCAATGCAAATTATAAATAACTTGGTAAGGCCTCACGAGAAACTCGAGAAGGCTGCAGGTTCCCCATACCTGCGTTAGGTAATGCCATTTTCTTTATAAACCAAAATAAAAACGACTCGTAATTTCCATGGATGAAAATGAAGCAGTGTGAACTAAAATATTTCTATATAACTCCTTCCTTGTACTTTTTTAAAAATATCTTCTTCAGGAAATTTTTATAATACAGAGATCATCTATAATGATTCTTGGTCACATTACTTAAGAAGTACTGCAATTTTTTTTTTGTGGCAAAAGTGTTGACTGCTGTTATTAAGAAAGGAACATAATTAATTTTTCTAATTGCATTTTATACAGATCGTGGTGATAGTTTAAACTTATTCTCTTTTAACCCTTTGCGGTGCAAGGCATTAAATTTTTTGAAATATCATGAAAACACATCATGAATGGGCTTAGTTTATTGTCTGGACATAGATTCTACAAAAAAATAAATAAAATAAAAAAATAAACTTGTTTCTTTCTGAAGGGAGGGGGGTCATCCCCCTCATATGAGAAGCCCTTAGATACAGCCACCTTGATACATTCAAAAAATATTGTTGAATCTTACAGAAAATCATAAATTAAAACTTCAAGACTATTGGAGGAAAATTTTTTGAGTAATTTGCTAAAATTGTAAACGTCCAGAACTGAAAAAATTTCTTATCTCCGGGTTAAGGAATTTTTCCAAACTTTATCTGTAATAATTCCTATTCCGAAGCAAAATTTCTTAAGGCTGCTATATGCATTCTAAAAGGATTATTATTAGCCCTTTCCTAAACATATTATTTTCCATTTATAGTTGAATTTAAAAGTTGAGAAGTGAGTGAAATTAGGTATGCCATCAGCTGGCACATTGTTCCGCAAAGGATAAAGGGTTTCTTCAGCATTGTCTTTCACTTTCTCTCAAATATATATCGATGAATTTTGTGATCGCATACATTCAACATTAATTCTCCTTTAGGCACTATAAGTGTATGTATACCTTCAGGATTCAAAGTCTCTATATTCTTGCCCCGCCAGTCGTCTGACATTTATGAGAAGGGTGAGCGAGAAACATGAAAGGGAAAAAAAAGTCACTTCTTGTTGATGACCTTGCTGCAACTAGGGATGTAATGAATAGTGACTTGGCCAAATACCAAATTTTTAAAAAAGGTTCATTTTTGATGGTTAATTTAATATTTTACAAATTTTAATGAAAGAAATTAAGATTAAATAAAACTGAGTTTTTTTATTTTTATCTTTAAAAAATATTAATACTTTTATGTATATTTGTAATATTTTAAATACCTTAATTCTAAAAAAAAGAGGTTAACCTGGAATTGAGCATGCAAACTCGCTTCGTTTCAGTTAAGCTCGTCAAATGTTTGTTGGCAAGAGAGAGAGAATGCCAGGAAATTGTTTTGGATGCGAGTTAAAAATTTTTTTGGCGTCGTTTGCACATGTTTTGACAGTGATTTTTGTACCGGTCTAGGACACATGCCCTTAATTTCGTCTCATTTGCATTGGTCCACTGTCTAATCTTTTCGATTTGATTGGTCAGTGTACGAATTTGGACAATATTTTGTTTGGAATTCTTGATCATTTACCAAACGATTTTTTTCAATAACCGTTCACTTCTCTTCTGAAGATTTTCGTTCATTGAGTTTGCTGATTCTCTTTCTCTGTGTAGCTGATTAGGGCTTCCTAATATCAAACAAGGAATGTTTTTTCTGGAAACAATGGTTCCCTTGCTACATTTAATCATCTTCAGATGTTGTGTTTTTCTTGTGTTCGTTTTTTCTTACGTGTTTTGTTTCTCAATGAAAAAGCAAAGTTACGAGGGACTCGCTTTGCTGAAAGCAAAGCTGCTAATGTTTTTTTAAGTTAAAAAAATTTGCCCGGTACACACTTGCAATGCTGGAGGCATTGTACACTTAATCTCTCGTTTTGAGATGCCGTAGGCATCGAATGCACAGGAGGCCAATAAAAAACTCACTGCGCATCCTAAACAGTGTTTGGCGATGGCATTTAAAATTGCACCAAAGAAAATTGGCAAGAAAATAGTACGCACCCTAAACTCCAGGTTTACCAAAAAACAAATGAAAAACCCTCTTCATATTGGGATTGCTTCAAAGAAATGAGTCATCATTACAGAACATGAAAATGACAAGCACAGAAGAAAATTGAATGGATAAATTAAAATTACTAGAAATAAATTCCTATTTTAATAAAAAAAACTTCTAATAGGTAGGATGGAGTGTCCACTTAATTGGTGTGGGGGGAATGTGGAAAAATTTCCAACGTTAGCAAATTTAGAAAGAAAACATCTTTCAGCACTTGTAAGCATTATATAGTGACCGTTTATTTTCTGAAGCTGGCAATACATATGAACGATAAACGATATGCAATTTTATTAATTACACTTATGTACTGTGCAACTTAAAATTGGGTAAATGTTAGGAGATCTTTGATAATAAATGTACTGAAATGTAATTCTGCAATATTCTTTGTTAAATGTGTATTTAAAAGCACATTTAAAAAAATTTTTTATTCTGAATATATTCGACCGAATATCTGCTTAGTATTCGGCAAATGAGCCAAATAGTTGCTGAATCTTCGTTACATCCCTAACTGTATTATAAACACATACATGCCAATTGCTGCAGATTCTCTGTAGTTACCAAGGATTTTATCGAAAATTTCCTCAAATTACGGATAAGATTAAAATTTCTACGGAAAAAAGTTTTTCCCTCCTTGCACGCAGTTGTTTCATTAACTCGGTGCAATTTTTATATATGCTTGGCAAAATATTTACTTTTTTTTCTCCCAGTATCAGGTTTAAATTTTTTATTCTTAGGTGTTAGAAATCATTCCTAACAAATTTATAAATTCTGCTGTTTACTATGACATAATATATCTTGGAAAAAGTAAATAATTACTTTATTCAATCTTTTATTAATATTAAGAATTAATCAGTATTTTGTGTAATACATGCTTTTGAAGTGTACAGGTTTCTTTCATAATAATGGAATTTTTCAGATTTTTTTTTGTTTCCTATGTTCCATTTTTTTTGTTTGAAACATGTTAAATGGTTATTTCTAATTCTTCTAATATTAGTGATATTCATATTTCTTGTATTGTTTGTTTAGGTGGATATTATTCTTAAAAATATAAATTTACGATGACTTAAAATATGATGAAATATATAAATGATCGTAAATTCAAAATTTTGACATGTCTGTTTCCGTGTGTGTGCATGCTCGTGCACGTCTGCCACCTTCATAGACCTTCTGCTACAGGCAGCAACCTTTCCAATGTTGGCATGTATGTAAACAATAGGCTACTGCTCAGATTTTTTAATAATTACTATATACAGTATAATACAAGGGGAGCTCAAAGTCTTGCCTTGATTTTAAAAATTTATTTTGTTGAAACTATTATAATTAGACTTATGCTTGTTTGGATACATTGTAAGTAGTGTTATTAAGTTTTTAGTAAGACCACATACTTTGGTAAATTTCAACATGTTCTCCCTTGGTAGCCAGGAAAATATCAAAATGGTATTCTAGTTCTCTCCAAGTGTTCTTTAACATGTCATCTGTAACAGCAATCCTAGCCTCTAGTTCTCAACATCAGCAAATGGTGTGGCAAAGACTGTCTTTTATATAGCCCCAGAAGAAAGGATGAATCGAGCGAATTTGTTCATCGTCCATTAATATTTAATTCTGCTCACCACAATTAACTCCTTCACGTACCACCACATATTAACATTTAACATTTTTTTTTTCTGTAATTAGAACAAAACTATCTATTGGGCAAAAAGACTGCTAAAAGTGAACTATCCAGTGGTACAAAAATTTTTATATTCAACGGTTATTTTGTAATAAATTTTTATAATCGGGGCAAGACTTTGTGCTCGCCCTGTATTTTGTACAGTAAACATAGGTTTTGCGATTAAGGTGCATTTTTATTTCTAAATGAACCTCCACCAATCAGACAGTCCTCTTGTCCGATATCTTCCAGAGTGCCGAGAGATTACTATACATTAGCAATTATGCAATCAAGAATGATCCATTTCATTGAGTTTGGGTTCACTATTCAAATTGTACTTATAGATAAGTGGTTTGCCGTGCAATATAGAAGCATCTCCAAACCTTTGCACAGCTATAATTTTGGGAAACTGTAGGATTTGAATTTTTTTGTGCCATTTTGCAAGATGTGAATGTGGAGTTGGTAGCCAGCAGTGGGTTGTTTTATGGAGAACATGAGCTCCAAGCTCTCAACCTCTGATGCCTAACCTTTTCAATTTTCTCCCTAACGATTTTATTTTGCCTCTAAATATTGTGAACCTGAGAATTTTTTTAAGTGTTGTTAAAAACAGAAAGGTTTAAGGTTATTATTCTGTATTATAAACTTTATTTGTCAGTCAATCATACAATCTATCATTCAGAAAAGGACAAGGAGTTTTGAATATTTAATTTAAAGTATATTTATGAAGCAGGTAATAAGTTCCTGTCATAGCTCAGTGTGCTGCGGCATTTCATAATTGCAATATAATCCTTAATATTATTCATTTGGGATTGCAAATCAGTGCTTGCTCAGCCCTTGCTACATGAGCAAAGCATTAGTCATGCAGATGGCAGAAAATATATCATCATAGAACTTGTTTCAGAGTTGGTATATGAACCATGTTTTTTAAGTAAGTACTGTTTTCAAATTCGGTCGCTGCAGCTGACGTTCCAGGCATACGCGTTGAGTACCTGCAACTGTTGGCTAGCCACAAACGCCATTATGGCGAAAATTCAACTGTATTTAAGTCTGTTTGTAAGTATTTAAAATGTCTCAGTCAATTGAAAATCCCTCCGACTGTGGAGTATTCTCTGTTGTTTGTTTTCTTAATACAAAGGATAGGAAAGCGGCTGAAATTGTTCGGAACATCAGTGAAATGTATGAAGAGAACATTACGAGTGAAGGAATGGTAAGAAAATGGGTGAGAGCATTTAAAGATGGCCGCATGGATGTGCATGATGAGGAAAGAAGCGGGAGACCTGGGTGCAGAAAGTTGATGGAAAAGTTCGAGAGAAAAAGAAGCTTTATGATTTCATCTTTATTTAATGAGTTTCCTCAAGTTTCAAGAATATCTGTATAGAATTGTGACAGAACACTTAAATTATCGTAAGTTGTGCTCACTATGGGCAAGCGGCAGATTTCTATAAAGATGGAATTGAAAAGTTAGTTGAAGGGTACAACAAATGCTTAATATTGGTGGAAATTATACTGAAAAGTAGTTTAACTCACCAAGCACCCAATGATTTTGATCCTTTAGCTTTTAGGTTAGGAAACTTGACTTTTAAAGTGAATGAACCAATCTTTTTTATATTTAGTTATATCTCTGAAATCTTAAGAATAATTTATCCAAGGTTGTTAAAGTGAATATTCATATAAATACGAACTATGTACTTTGGCACTGAACCTGAAAAATGGGAAAAAGCTGTTTCTTCCGCTAGGAGGCTTAAAGTACAGGCTTTCATGTAAAAATAAAATTGATAAAAAAAATACACTTTTGTGTTTCTAATTTCAAACTGGTACTTACTTCATAAACAGCCCTTGTAGTATTGGTTGTTACTGCATCCACTTTTTACTAAGGTTTGACCATAGAAGTTTCATTATTTGTGTAGATCTTAAAATATTGTGTTTGTTGATTTTTAGATGATCTGCTAATTTCTCTCCTTTTCATCCTTTCTCAGGAACAGGAGAATCCGGTAAAAGCACATTTATCAAACAGATGCGCATCATCCACGGCTCCGGCTACTCCGACGAAGACAAGAAGGGATTCATCAAACTGGTGTACCAAAATGTCTTTATGGCCATGCAGAGCATGATCAAAGCAATGGATATGCTAAAAATACCATACAAAGATCCACTCAATGCGGTATGTTTCAGTTACTGTTTTAACCTGATAATGTTTATAGGCTTTATACTATCTGTAAATTGCATGATGTAAAAATCTGTACTTGACAAACAGTTGGACCTAGAACAGTGGTGGCGAACCTATGACCCGCGGGTCAGACACTGGCCCACGAAGGCTTTTTAAATGATGCATGTTTTGATTTTTACAAACTAATTTTTTATATCATAAAAGAGAGAACAGACAATCGATAATATTAAGAAATTAAAGTATAAATAACTAATGTTGAATTTAAAAAAAAATTCAAATGGATGTTAGCAAACCGATTTTCTATTGTATCGCTACACCTATGTGGTGACTCATAACGGTCACCCCACTTATATAAATTTTTTGACCTCAAACTTTATTTTTTGCTTTTCATGTGCAAAAGTAAAATAAGAAGGAAACATGATTTTTTTTAGAAGATTTTAAAAGCGTAATTGAGGAAAAGGTAAACTGTCAAGTTTTTCTGTTCACAAATTTTCGGTATTTCCAAATTATTGATACCCTTTCTACCACACCCTTCCTCTTCCCCCCCTACCCGTCCAAGTGATGCCACTGATTTAGAGACCCACAGACTAGTATTAAAAAATAATGAACAGAGCCACCCACTTCTCAAAAAGTTTGGTCATGACTGACCTAGAGCTAATAAATTTGGCAGATAGTTGGCCTCTTGGATTGTAGGTGGTCACCAAGAAATGACTTTTCGAAATTTTAATTAATTAAATTTAATCAAAATCTTACTGTTTTCCCTCAATAACCTTGAAGCATATAATGGCACAAATACCATTTTTCCTTCTCTTTAAAATTAAAAAATTAACTTTTCAGTAATACCAATTTTATTTTTGTACATTTTTTTCTCTTATTTTAATAAGTTTTTAAAAATATTTTTAAGTATATTTTACAACAATACTTTTCATTGTTTTAGTTACTGGATTCATACTCGCGTGCATTGCGACCATATTAAATACGTTTTTTTTTTTTGTGTGTGTGTGTGCCCATTATCGTTCCTATATAATTAAGAGTAATTTTTAAACATAATGTGTAGACAGACAAATTAAACCTAAAATATTATCATTCTATATTGTTTCTGATTAGAGGTTCAAGTGACCTTTAATTTTTTATGTAGCTTGCTTTTGTAACTTAATATTTTTTTTGGAGCTTGCTTTGCAACTTAACATAAAGTGGGATATTCATTAATTAACCATGATTTTGTTGTGAATCTTATTTATATAGAAGTGCCAAACCAAGAAGAGTTCCAACTGACTTGGAAAATTTTAAATATGACTTGGTTCCTACCGGTTTTAACCAAAAACCAGTTGTTTTTCGGTTAACTGTTTGCTTTCTCTTTTTCAGTCCCGTGTTTTTTTTTTTTAAACTCCAATAACCGGGTAAAAAAACTTGGTTGGAAGATAGGGTTGATTAGACTGAAATTTACCAAGTTATGAAGCTTTTAATTTCATCATCTTAGGCCAATCAACGACAACCGCTTCCTCGAGGAGCCTGTTGGTTGGCTGATTACTTAAAGAGTCTTTGTGAACAGATAAATATTGGCCAATGGATTGAATCCCTGTGAAAACAATATTAATAAAATTTTGTCAACAAACGATGTTTGTTTTTTATAAAAAAAATGAAAACCGGTTATTTCAAAAACAAGTTATTTTGAGCAGTTATAACTGCTAGGTTATACCAGAAGCCCAGTGGCAGAAACACCGCGACGCTGCGTCGTACGTCGCAGATTTTGGACGTGTCTGCAGACTATTTTGTAATAAAGTTTATCATGTGCTCATAAAATAAATCCCATCGTGAAAAATATCAAAGTTATTAATCACACTTTCTAAAGAACTTAGCAATTATTATATTACTCATATTGCTAAAATATGCAATCCTCTAGCCCTCGCGCAATCTTCGTACCCCCCCTCCCTTTCTTCCCTATGCTGAATGGACTTTCCTAGCAGACATAGTGACTGCGATTTGACCTTGAAGTACGCTAACTGCCTCATATCGGTATTGGTCACGGCCAATGTTTTCTACGCGTTTCATTTCGATACGTTTCTAGCACGGAGCCTTTGGTTTCTGGAAATAACACGTTGTTTTTACTTTGAGATGGCTGCGTATATAGATGAAATTCGTTTTGATTGCGATACTACATTATTACGAAAAAACTTAAAGCAGCATTATTTACGATAGCCTGAAAATAAACCTCCGAAGTGTCGATCGATCTCTACGGCTGCAAATCAATCATTTTTTAAAAACGGGAGCCAAAAAAGAGCAAATTCTGAAATTGATAAAGACGAGGAACAGAGTTCAAGCCAAGATTGCCCCAATTTTAAACGTTCTAAGCATTTGTTAAGAAATATGGAATTCATTATTATACACAATTTTAAAATGTATCTACATATGTGCAAATGCAAAATTCTATAATCAAAAGTTGTGTCAAGAATTTTAGAGGAAGACAGCTCTGTTCTTCCTTCTTTTAAATAGTAAACAATGATACTATGAAATCTTATATATGTATAATTGCAGAACAATTTATCAGTTTGCATACAAACCATTAAAATGCATATCAGGATAAATGTGCTAATAAGTTTCAAAGTTTTTGTTTTGTTAAAAAAGCAATTATTTATTGCATTTTAAATTAAAAACATACAAGAAAGACATTTTTTAACACACTTAATTTTTTTACAATAAACAGGAGGCATAAATTTTTAAATAACATCTAACATATTGAAGAATATTTCATTTATATGAGCTAGTTATGTATTGTTTTGAAAAATTCACCAAAAAAGAAAGACACCAAGTGCTGTGTTTAAAACGGAAAAGTACCCAAATATAATTTTCTGCATAGGTATTTGTATAGTAAGCTTAATATTACTTCTGAAACAACTTGATACTTCATTATTGTTAATTATCTGCTCAAAGAAAAGATTAATCTTTATATGCTTTTGTTTATTAATTTATACAATTATATTATACAAATAATAAAGATGTTATATGGTTTTTAATTTATGTTTGTCGTATTTTAATAGTTGTAGGTTGATATAAATATTTCAAAAAAAGAAAGCAAAATATTTATAGTCGCGCACTATTCTGCAGACTATTTTTAAGAGACCCAACCTCCGTTGCAGACTATTGAAAAGTATTCTGCCACTGGGACCAGAAGTGAAAAAAGCATGAATAACCAAAAACAGGTTATTTTCGCAGTAGCCGCCATCCATAATATGACTGCTTAGTAACTATAATCATTGACAACTCAAGTTGATGGCATAAAGAAAGCTACATGATTGTCATTACACCTGTTTAAATATTCGTGAATGATCCTATTAAATTTTAAAGTAATGGATGTATTTGAGCAGAATCTAGTTAAACTTTATACCGGTGTTCTGTGTAATGAAATTGCATTGAAAGCTGCAGTTATTTTATGGAGGTTTTTCTTTTGCTCCAAGTCGCTTAGAAACACATATTGCATTGTTCATAGGGGAAGTAATTTTCATAGCTTTCTATATACTGTGAAGTTGCCATTAACTAGTGTTGCTACAAAAATTGTCTGGCTTGATTTGCTTCTGAGCAAGAATTGTAATATTGTTTTAAGGTTATCTGCCTGAAAATTCCATTATGACTGTTTAGAGAACAGGAAAAAATCTTTTTACATGCTTTTTATATAACTGACTTGTTACATTTTTGTAGTTGATTTTTCACTCACTTCCCTATGTGGAATGCTGAAATTGTGCACGCTTGTGTGTTCCTGATGACAATGTACTATTTTAACATTTTCATGTTTTAGTTATCAATTAGGTGCTCAATTTTACTTTGTTTTGATTCAGAATGAACAGTGCTAACTAGTAGAGAATTGAAAAGATTGGTTACAAGATCTCATAATAATTATATTAAGGAATTTTGAAATGCATTACACAAAACTAAAAGCAAACTATAATAAAAATGAAGTTTTTAAGAAGCATGCTTTTATTTGTGTAGCAAATTGTAAAAAATATTTTTTTATGAAAAATCTGGAGGTCGGAGCATAAATTGCAAAAGTTTTAAGGAATTCAAAACAATATAGTGAAAAAATTAGACCATAATAAATAAATTTCAAAAGAGAAAATTCTTAAACATTCATCTATATATTTAACCCTCTGAGCACTCAATTATTTTGATCTGTTATCTTTCAGGTTAGAAAACTTGGCTTTTAAAATGAATGAACCGGTTTTGTTTCGCATTTAATTATATCTCTTAAATCTTGAGAATACTTTACTTATAGTTATTAAAGGAATATTAATATACGAACTATCTGCTTTTGAAATGAACCTGAAAAATGGAAAAAGATGTTTCTGCCGCTAGGAGGATTAAAATAATTTGGCAAAACCTTCAGACAGTCCCCCGGCCTCAACTTCTGGGTCGATTTTGACACTTTTTATTTCATATAAAAGCTTATGGGCCAAGATATGTCATCAATGGTCGCCTGCCACCCTCCGTTTTCAAGATGTCTCAAAATTAAACTGGGGCCAGAGTCCCTCATCCTCTAAACTGCCAATTTATTTGGCCAAGTTGCAAGCATAGCCACAGGCCATTAATATTACGGTCGAACAGCTGGTCACCAAAGGATGCTAGTTAAAAAGTAAAACATATTATGAATGTGATTAAAATTGTTCAAGTTTTGATTATACTATCGAAATAAATTTGTATAAACAGTTCCAAATCTAAAATTTACATAGAAGAAACCTTAAACTGAATTATACTCTTCCATTGAGTGTTTAGAAAGAATTTCATGCAATTATGAGAGCGATTTGCATGCTTTTTAACATTTTTTTTTTGTCAGACACAATTATAGTGAAGTCGATTTATGTGTCATATTGCATGACAAAAGTATATATAATCTAGCATTTAACTACACATTGGCTATCAATGTGCTGTGTTGCCACACTTTTTCTTTTGTAAGATAAGCATTAAATTCCAAAATGAAATTGGTGCAGCACATTTGATGGGTATTGTAGGAGTATGAATTGACTCCAGTCTATGAAAACTTGTGGTAAAACTATCTCTATATATAATTCTCTTACGTGGCGACAAAAAAAAGGTCAAATTTCTTAATCGCCGTTTGGCAACAGCTCGCAAGTTTGATTTGTTTACATCCGCGGAAAGTCCGAAGCCGCTTCGTGTGATCACGTTTATTGAAAACTATTTTTAGTAGTTGGAAATTTGTAAAAATAATGAATTTAAGTCGTGCTGTCGGATATATTATCCGAAATGAACAAAAGCGAACTGAACGGGAGTCCACATAATATGCAACAGAATTACCAAGATGCAATGGCTATGGTATTCAAGTTTGGTAAACCAGATCTCTTTCTGACCTTTACTTGCAACCCATCTTGGTTTGAAGTTTTAAATTGCATGGAGGGAGTACAACGTCCTGAAGACCGACCTGATATTATTATACGTGTATTTAATATGAAATTAAAAGAACTTTTAGAAGATATTTGCAAGCATGGAATATTTGGAACTGTTTTGACCTATATTTATGTTATTGAGTTCCAAAAGCGAGGTTTGCCTCATGCCCACATTCTTCTAACATTAGATTCAGAAAGCAAAATTCGCACTAAAGATGACATTGACAAGTTTGTGAGTGCAGAACTTCCAGATCCTTGCACTGATCTTAGACTCTTCCAAATTGTGACAAAATGCATGGTACATGGCCCATGTGGAACTATAAATATAAATTCTCCATGCATGAGAGATGGACAGTGCTGCAAAAGTTTTAAGAAACAATTCAAGGATGATACAGAGGAAAATGTTAATGGATACCCTATTTATCGCAGAAGAGCCACTGAACCTGTCCAAGTAGGGAAATATTCCATTGATAACAGATGGGTTGTCCCATATAATCCTTGGTTGCTTAAAAAATTTAATGCACATATGCCTCAGTTGAAGTTTGTGCCTCAGTTAAAAGTGTCAAATATTTATATAAATATGTATACAAAGGACATGATGCAGCCTCGGTCAAAATACAAAAAAAAAGGTGCTCTGGATCATGATGATATTTTAAGTTTTGTTGAAGGTAGGTATGTTAGTGCACCTGAAGCCATGTGGCGTTTAAATGAATTTAATTTGTCGCATAAATCCCACACTGTAGTGCGCTTAGCTGTGCATTTACCACAGCAACAGCCGATTGTGTACCAAGACGGTCAAGAAGCCCAAGCAATTGAACGAGCTGCTTTAAGAAAAACAACACTAACATCATGGTTTGAACTAAACAAAAATGATCCTTCAGCTCACAACATTTCTTACTCAGATATTCCACAATATTATATGTTTGATAAGAGTACCACAAATTGGAAGAAGCGACAACGTGGTGGACAAAATGTTATTGGGAGACTGCCAGTAGTTAGTATACTGGATACTGAGAGGTACTATTTGCGGATGCTACTACTACGCAAGTCTGGGACCATTAGTTTTGATGATATTTTGACCGTAAATGGATTAAGATGCATTACATTTCAACAAGCATGTCAGGAGTATGGACTTCTTCGAGGTGACCAGCAGTGGCATGATGCTTTGAATGACACTGCACAATTGCAATCTCCGAGACAGTTGCGCATGCTGTTCGCAATGATTTGTGGCTTTGGAGAAGTGGAGGATGTTCCAGATTTATGGTTGCAGCATCAAGTTTCACTTTGTGCATCGTTATTCTGAGCAGACTGGACCTCACTATGCACTTGCAGATATTGAGGAACAGCTTACATCCTACAATTTAAGTCTCCAAAAACTGCATCTACCAACTGTAGATTTGCCTGCAAGTGTTTTGGAGAGAGCGAACTTTGATGTTATGGAAGAGCAGGCTAAAGCTAATAGTTATACTATGCAGTTAAATAGTGAACAGCGGAATGTTGTAGAAATCTTATTATGTGCAGTGTACAACAACGCTGCAGATACACCCAAGTGTTATTTTTTAGATGGTCCTGCTGGGACAGGAAAAACTTTTGTTCATTCTGTGGTAGCTCCAAAATGTGAAATATTTAACTGTGTTTATGAGGAAGTTTTCTGTGATTGATTGTCAAGTGTATTTTTGTGCATTACATTTTTAATTTGTTTCAATGTTGTATATTATTTTATATATAGGAATTTATTGAATATGTATATACCTGCTTTTGTACAGCACAATCTTTAGAATCTGTTTCTGTGATAGCTCCAAAATGTGAAATATTTAATTGTGTTTATGGGGGAGGTTCCTGATGCTTTCACTATATAAAAAACGGCCCTTTTCAGGGCCAAAAAATTTTATTCCTTCTTTATTAAGGTGAAAGCATTAAAAGGAAATCGGCTTTACTTTGTAAATTTTATTTGAAGAAAAATATCTTTTTTGAGGCTAAAAAATTTTATTCTGTGCTGATTTAAGTTAAAGCATCAGAAGCAAAATAAAGCCGATTCATATATATATGAAGATTTTAGAATAACTTCTAGGACACACAGTGTCTTCATTATAGCGAGCGAAGCGAGCAGGGTTTGCGTAGCAAACCTGGGAGGATTGCAACGCAATCCTTCTGGGGGTTGGCGAGCTTTAGCGAGCAGGGGGCAGAGCCCCCTAGTAATTAATTATTAGTAGAAGATTTGTGTCCATGTAAGATGGGCTTTTAGCCCGCCATCAATATCAATATGGATTTGCTTGTTGAACGATTTTAATGAAAGTTCTTGAAAATCTCATGCTCATTAGAGTGCTTAAGAAATTTTAAAAAGTATGAAAAGCAGAACCGATGAATCAATTGACTCTAACTTTTGCTTTGTTAATAATTTTCAACAATTACTTTCGTTTTGTCCGAGTAAGATTATTACGAAATCCTCTAACAGAAAAAAATTAACCAAATACAAAATTTGAAAAATGCAGAAAGTAAAGGTACTTTTCCGTTAGCCGGGCTCAAATGTCGCCAATTGTGAACCAAATGCGAGCCAAGTCACCAAGCGAAGCGATTTGGTGCAAATGTCGTCAATTGTGAACCAGATGCGAGCCAAGTCGCCAAGAGCGAAGCGATTTTCGGCTAGCCGGGCGAAAATGTCGCCAAGAGCGAAGCGATTTTTCCGTTAGCCGAGCGTAAATGTCGACAATTGTGAACCAAACGCATGCCAAGTAGCCAAGTGAAGCGATTTTCCGTTAACTGGGTGCAAATATCGGCAAGAGAATGGTTGTAAGAAATTTGGCGGAATTCTACATTATTTGGCGATTTTTCGCTTTTGTCCGGCTAACGGAAAAGTACCAAAGAAAATATTAGCAGGTAGCATGCACCACAAATTCAAATCTCAAAGTAGCTGGTGCCTTTTTAAATTCAAAAGATAGATCCCTGTGTATAAAAACAAAAGCTTGAAAAATAGAACTTGTGTATCAATTGATACTAACTTCCTGGTCCTTGAAGCAAGGAATGAATCAGCGTAGTAAAAATGAAGTAAAACGGCTGAAGTTGTACATAAAAAAAAAACCCTGTCCGAGTTATTTGACGCCATAACAGAAATCCGATTCATTCCATTCAATAATGACTCAGACTAAAGGGACGGAGTTATTTTTAACTCCTCCCATGGTCACAGAAATTTCAGGATGATTATATTATAGATTTTTGCAATAATGATTTTTCAATTCTGTTCTTCCTCAGGATAATGGGGAACTCGTCAGGTTAGTGGATTATGAGACCGTCACTACTTTCGAACCTCCGTACACCTCAGCCATTAAGTCTCTGTGGGCTGATTCTGGCATCCAGGAGTGCTATGACCGTAGGAGAGAATACCAGCTTACAGATTCTGCTAAATAGTAAGTGAATCTGTTACTGTAAGTTATATCTTCATTAAAGTCTTTATTATCCGGCATCGGCAATGTTCTTTTGTTGTCAGATAAGAGATTTTTATGTGTAACTGAATACATGTTTCTAGAACTTGCCTTTTCATGTTTTGTGATACCAACTGTAAAAATTGCAGCATGCAAAGTCCACTGGTCATGTATTTCAATCTATTGGTCGCAAATAATATCGAAAAGCTTATAGATTACCTAAACAACATTTTAAAATTTCCTTACCTATTATCACAAGAAAGTTAGACATTTCTTAGTGTTAATGAGTAGGGATGTAACAAATAGTGATTTGGCCAAATGCCGAATATGTGATCAAATTTTGGGACGAATATCTACTTTTTAAAAACATTTCACTTTTGATTTTAAATAAAATAGTTCTCAAATTTTAAATGAAAAAAATTAAGATTAATAAAATTGATTTATTATTATTATTTGTGTATTTAAAAAATTTACACCTTTATGTGTTTTTTTGTAATATTTTACATACCTGAATTATAATAATAATTCCAGGAATAAGGAATGAGAAACACTCTCTGATTTGGGATTGCTTCACAGAAATAAAGCCATCATTGTAGAACTTGAGAATGGCAAACACAGAAGAAAATTCAGTAGATAAATTAAAATTATTAGAAGTAAAATTCTATTTTGATAAAGAATTTCTTACAGCTAGGACTGAAAGTCCACTTTGGGGGAAAAAATAGAAAAAAAAATTCCATGGCTTGCAAATTCAGTAAGAAAATAACTTTTAGCTTCTGCAAGCACAGTGTATAGCGAGTTTTTTTAAATAATTTATTTGAAGCTGGTAATATAGTAATATATATATGAAAATAAATGGAATAGACATTTTCCTGAAAATACTAAAAAATTTGTATTCTTGCATCATAATTTCAGACTTTACAATGATAAATTATATGTAACATTATTAAATACACTTATATTCCTACTATACGACTTAAAATTGAGAATCTGTTAGGAGATTTTTTGATATTAAATGTATTGTGTCATTCTGCAATATCAAGGGTGATTGTGTTCCGGTATTATACCAGACATCCTGTACTTTCTTCATTTTTAATACCGGAATTTCGGTATTTTCTGATAAATCTATTTTTTTTAAACTTAAGAGTAGTTTCTACACAATTTCAGCTTCTACTTCGGACTACACAAATTATAATTCATATGGAGTTCTAGGATGAAAAGTTTTATTTTTTTATTTAAAATATACTTAGAAGTCCTAATTTTCACTTTAAAAAAATCATTTCATGAGTAATTATTTTTGTAGTAATATGAAACATTTTTTATAAGAAATATGAAAAACCAAGAAAAAAATTTAGGTTTAGTGGAAAATTTTTTCATATATTCTTGTTGCTTACTTTGGATTATGCCGAGTCAATTCAAATGAATTTTTTAGGAAATGCTGTACCATAACTAAGAATAACTACCTCACTTAAGAATGGTCACATAAGAATTTATATATTCATTAATGCTATTCATACAAAATGTTATTATATTTTTAGTATTGTTTTCTTATCAATTTTGATGGTTTCTTTTCATGTGTGTTATAGAATGTTATTGAAAACTCGTGAACTGAGACAAAATAAATTAAATCAATTTCTTATGTGAAAAAAGCATATTAAAAATTGCATGCAAAAGTTGAATCTGTGCCGTAATGAATGAATACATATCCGTTTCCTGCACATAATTTTCCTGCTAATTTTTCAGGTATTTTTTTATGAAGCCACAATCACCCCTGAATATTCTTTGTTAAATATATTTAAAAGTACATTTAAAGAAAAATTATTATCCTGAATTTTATTCGGATGAATAATCTTTCTAATATTCGGCTAAATGGCCGAATACTGAATATTTGCTGAATATTGGTTACATCCCTAGTGATGACATTTTTCAAATGTCTGTCTGGTTACAAGACTGTTGCTTTAATTTAAAAAATTCACTGTGTGCACATTGAAGCACACGAGCTGACATAGACATTGCTCTGCAGATTTTATGAAAGTGTGCAGTCTTTCATGTTTTTCCTTCCACTTATCTTTCTTGATTCTACGTGTCATCTTCGTCCTCTCCTTCCTCGCCGTCTTTTTCCTTTCCCTGTACTTATTACTATTATTTTGTTGTCATCAAGAGAGAGTGACCCAACTAGAATGGTCTACATCTGTCCATGTCTGCTCCTCCTCCTCTACTTATTGCATAATTTGTTTAAAATCTCGTATGTTTACATTTTGGATTTAAATGTGTATCTTCAAAATTGCTGTTGTTTTGACATTGCTGGTTAATTGGGTGCCTTTGCGGCGCAGTGTGCCAGCTGATGGCACACCTAATTTCGATTCGCTTCTCAACCATTAAATTCAACTATAAATGTGAAATATGTTTCCGATAGTGCTAATAGTACTCCTTTTAGAATGTATATAGCAGCCTTATGAAATTTTGTTTCGGAATAGGAATTATTAGAGATAAAGTTTTGGAAAATTCCTTAACTCGGAGATAAGAAATTTTTTCAGTTCTGGGCGTTTACAATTTTAGCAAATTAACTCGAAAATTTTTCTCCGATATTCTTGAAGTTTTAGTTTATGATTTTCTGTAAGATTCAATAATATTTTTGAGTGTATCAAGGTGGCTGTATCCAAGAGGGTTCTCATATGAGGGGGGTGACCCCGACCCTCATCTGAATGAAATAAGTTTTAAAAAAAATTGTAGATTCTATGTCTAGACAATAAATTAAACCCATTTATGATGTTTTTCCATCATATTTGAAAGCATTTAATGCCTTGCACCGCAAAGGGTTAAGAGAGGTTTTACTGTAGTTTTGTGAACTGAAAGTTGAAGGAAGAATGTGAATATTATCTCGCCAAAACATCCTTTTGCAGGATAAACTCATTGTTTTCATGGTCCTTGAAAACTCCTTGAATTTTATTTGCCTTACTCAGGGCCCTGGAAAAGTACTTGATATTTCATTGGGCCCTTGAAAAATAAGCAAAATGTCCATCTAATACTTGTTGGGAGAGAAGAGAAAACCAGTTTATGACTGGGTTTTGTCATGAGAATTCCACCACCAGAAAAAGGGTGTTTGTTAGGGAATGTTATCAATCGTTAATCTTTTCTCTCCTTGTAACCTTCTTGTCAAAGACAGCTTAATCTGATAATACAATAAAAGCTACAGGGGGTATTTCTCTGCCGAGTAAAATGGCCCTGCAATTATCCTAATGTATTTAGAAAGCAACTGATATATTTTAACAGAATTATATTTTAAATACCCATGAGATTTTCTCTGCAATGAAATCTGTTTTCAAAATTTTTTCATGCGAGGACAACTTGAAAACTTAATTAGAAAATTTGCAGATTTTTAAATAATGCAGTTTTATCATTAGAATTGTAGATCCGTATAAAATTTATTATTTCAGCAATAAAAATGAAAATGATTAATTTGATTTAAGTGTATAGTTTGCATTTTTATGTCTAAAATATGTAATGTTATGGTCCTTGAATTTTCTGAAAAAGGTCCTTGAACCCTGTGACAGAATCACGGCAACAATGTTGTAAAACAGCAAAAGTTTCCTGGAGAAAGATTTCCAATTTGGAAACAAATTGCATTTTTGGGAGAATTAATATATTCACTCAAAAGCGCTGAGATCGTTCCACAAAACTAGTTTCGTTTTCTGCAGGCGATGTATATATGTGTTTTATTTAAACACTAAATAAAGCTGAATTTGTTAAACTAAATATTTTAATTTATTTATGAATTACTCTTGGATTTGTCCATTTGTAAATTCTTGCTTCACGGAATATTCTTGCAGAAAGATTTTGGTATTAATGAAGTTTGTTACAGAAAGCATAATAATTTTCTGCCACAGGGTCGTTGAAAAATCCTTGAATTTTTTCCCTCAATAAGAGCAGTAACTCTGAAACTGTGCCAAAGCAAAAAATGACTTAAAAACTACAGTTATTTGATTCATGATTTGAAATTAAGACATACTTTCAGAATGAAATAACTTGCAAGTACAAAACACCACATGAATTAAAACCAAACATCTATCAATGCTCTGGCTTCTTTTAAATATGCAACTATTAAATGGAATTCATATCCAATTTTTAAATTATAGTTCACAAACAGTAGAATTAAAATACTTAACAATATAACAATTCTGGGACAGAAAAATAAATCAAAATTTGGTACTTTTCCATTAGCCGGGCTCAAGCGAAAAATCGCCAAATAATGTAGAATTCTGCCAAATTTTGGCGACTTGGCTCGCGTTTGGTTCACAATCGGCGACATTTTAGCCGGGCGTTTGGTTCACAATTGGCGACATTTTACCCGGGCGCGAGCGAAAAATTGCCTAATAATGTAGAATTACGACAAATGTTGGCGACATTTGCGCCCGGCGATTTGACTCGCGTTTGGTTGACAATTGGCAACTTGGCTCGCATTTTGTTGACAATTGGCGACATTTGCGCCCGGCAACTTGGCTCGCGTTTGGTTGACAATTGGCGACATTTGCGCCCGGTGACTTGGCTCGCGTTTGGTTCACAATTGGCGACATTTGCGCCCGGCTAACGGAAAAGTACCTAAAATTTTTATTTAAATTTTTCCAGAGCAATTTTAGGTAGTGACAACTCTAAAAAAAATGTAAATATTTGTGGATAAGCAGTGAGTGACCAGTGTATAACACATTTAAGATGAAATCATGTGTGCGATTGATGCTGTAAATAAAAGTTTCACAGTGTGCACCTTGGTTTCACATTTTACATCCTATTGGTTTTGTCATTTTTGAAGAAACTATTGGAAACATTTTCATGTATCACCATAAGAAACAGGTTGCAGAAGAAATTCATTAGCGATTTGGCAGTAACATCCTCTATCAGATTTCTTTCTATACCAGCATGAATTTGGGAGCTGAGGAAACAAATAGCAAAATCATTCTGAACTGTATTATAGTGTAAATTCTAAATCTCAGTTACATGTAGATGATTCAGAAATGAAATGAGTTAATAAAATGAAATATGCAAAAAAGAAAGAATTTTTCTTGTGGTTTATCCAAAAAAGTTTCTTGTTGATCTTCTCAAGTAGAAATATTTTTACCACTTTAATGTCATCATCAGTAGGGATTTCTATTTGTTGAAAAATTTTTGATAATTATTGAAACCATCATTTACCTTGTGGTTACAGTTATTACCAATAAATTGCCATTTGAAGCAGTCCATCCAATGCTAGATTTCTTGATAAGTGATTTTTTAGATTCTGAAAATAGTTTGGGTATATTAATATCTCTAAACTTCTGTTTCTTGACAGATTCTTGCCTCTATGACACATTCCATTTTGTCCACAAATCCTCTATCTTGTAGAAAGAATACATTCAACACCCCTGAATGAATTTTACTCTTTAATATTCATTCATCTCGCTTGAACCCCGATGAGGATTTCCTATTACATAGATTTCGTTACCTGATCATTTGAATTTAATTTATTGCTGATTAATAATTTTTCTATTTTAATCAATATTCTCTGCAATTATTATTCCATCAGATGTTTCATTTTAAAATCTGGAATATAATTATATACAAAATTCTGCATATTAACAAATATTGACTCGAATCTGTTCATTACAATCAAGTTGTAATATTTATCAGGGTGATAGCGACTCCATGTTAAAAATCCACGCAGCTATTTGTAAAGTAGTAGTAGTTGTAAAGAAAACAAAACACTCTGACGTAATTTTAAGTGATTCAGAATATTAATGTGGCATTTTCAAACTAATTCACTAACAAACCAAAAAGTATTATTTTTGAAATTTGTCAAATATATATATATTTTTCACATCAATTTGTGAAGTTACTTTACTTTTTGGTTACTCAACGTTAAAATACAAAGGTTTAACTTTTTGGGAGTGAGGTATTTATATTTTTCTTTTGTTTGGAAATTTAGTATGCTCTGCAAAACCTGAAGTTTTACTTCTTGTTTGAGTTTTATATGGCCTAAAAATTTTTAATTTATATAATCTCGGTATGATATAGTTCTGTCCTTGAACAAAATTCTTTAAATGCTGTGGGGCTATATTTCATAAATCTTGGAATTCCCAAGGACTGTATTGTATCTCTCTGCATTATTGGCTTATTTTTGTTAATGCCAACTAAAACATAAATTAATATCTTAATTCTTAATAAATAAAATTTAATGCACGTACAATTCGTAAAGTTATTTAGACGCATAAATTAAAAATATCTTTGAAAAAAAATTCTTAAATACTTTAGACTAAGTTCTCAATTAAATTTTTTACTGCTTATTTTTGTTCATGTTTGTAGCAGCCATTAATTAGTTCGTGCTTTCCAGTTATCTATCTGATCTGGATCGATTGTCTAGTCCTAATTATTTGCCAACGCAACAAGACATTCTTCGAGTCCGAGTTCCAACTACTGGCATCATAGAGTATCCTTTTGATCTGGACTCAATAATATTTAGGTAAGATTTATCAGAATTTTTTTTCTCTTGTGTAAATTATTTTTTCTGGTTAGACCATATTTTTAAAATAAGAATATTTTATGTAAAAATGTATATAAACCTATGAGTTTCTTGTTCAAAATAACTGTTTGAAGCATTGGTCTTTTACAAAATGGAAGACTTGTCATTAAAATTTTTACTTAATGATTGAAAATAAAAAGTTAACAAGTTAGAAAATGTATATAAAGCATTTAGGAAAATGAAGTTTCTATTGTGAAAAATTAACTTGAATTGATGAATTTAATTTCCTTAAAGATAGAGATCCACACAAATGACGATGTAAACAATTTACATTTTAACTTGAAAGTTTATTATCGCACAACATGGTTACTACTTGTAACCATAACATAAGATAGAGAAAAAAACAATAATTAGCGTATGGAAGGCTCATAGCAGCTCGTGACACATTTGCATCTTCTCCAAAAAAAACTACAAACCAGCATCGCCTTAGATATGTAAGGCGACCTAGAAAAGTTGCATCTTTTTTAATGACATGGTAATTCAGATCAATCGGTGATTCAAATCAGCGGTACCTTTCCGTTAGCCGGGCGCAAGCGAAAAATCGCCAAATAATGTAGAATTCTGCCAAATTTTGGCGACATTTGCGCCCGGCGACTTGGCTCGCGTTTGGTTCACAATTGGCGACATTTGCTCCCGGCTAACGGAAAAGTACCGAATCGGCATATCATTCCAGTTAGTGTTGATCACAATGCTGATCAACTAGAGCTAACAAGATTCTAAAATTGACATTTTGCTGATGCTGTCGAGGCTAGTTTTAATTTATTCCCAACTGTTCCATACGCTTTATTAGATGAATGCTGATGTTCTTTATAAGAATCAAAGAGAAATGTGTTTTCCCCCATTTGTTCGCTTGAATTATGACCAGGCAATATCTTTGTGGTATAGTATCTGAAGGTCTTTCCCTTGATTATAGGATCTTGTATTTGTACTAATTGACTTATTACTTAATCTGATTTGACCTAATTAGAGCAAGTGTGTTTGAAAGATTATGTCAAAGACTATTTATGAGCATCCTATAGAAGTGTTTTCAGATGTAATTTTCTTTAATTTTATATTGATGAATGTATAGAAAACATCTGTTTCCCCTATTTAATACATGGAAGCCGTTATCTTGTAACTAGTTGAAATTTAATTTGCGTAACAATGAAAGTGATTTGAATGAAATCTTTTTCCAGAATGGTTGACGTTGGAGGACAAAGGTCTGAGAGACGAAAGTGGATCCATTGTTTTGAAAATGTTACGTCTATAATCTTCCTAGTTGCATTAAGTGAATACGACCAAATTCTGTTCGAGTCCGACAATGAGGTATAGTTGTGCTAAGTTCGCTTTTGTTATATAAGTGAAGTTATTATACTTTAGGTATTATATATTAGCTAAGTTGCATAACTGAAGAATATTATTTACTTCACAAATGTTATTAATGTTATTTATAAAGTATATAATATGTCTATTATATACTATATAAATATATGCACTTTATATACTTTACAAATATATAAATTACAAATATATACTTTATAAATATATACCATATTACACATATAGCAAATTACACAAATAGACATTGATAGTTTCAGGATTCTAGCATATTTATAATAAATTATATTTGTATATACATAAAATGTATCCGTTATTGTAGTCGTTACATAAAACAAACAGGTCGAGTAATTAACTAATTTCTTTTATTATGGGAGAGTGACGAAATGTACGTACATCTTCGTTTAAATTTTAAGCCAAAAGTGAACAGAAGATCCCTGCTTTTTCTCAGGTAGGGATTTAACAGATAGACATGTGATGAAAGTGAAGGGAATAATAGCTATTTTTAGTATATTACGCAAGTGTTTTAGGGAAAAGTCTGGAAAAGAATTCGCGATTTATGTTGGCACATGGAAGCAATTAGAATATTCTTTTAGCAATAAATATGTCAAAACGAGAGATTTAATATACCTCCAGCAGGGGAAAAGAATGAAACTGGAGTTTTAGAAAAGTGATTTTGGAATACATTAAGACTTTAAAATATATAATATTAGAATTTGAAATAAAATTAAGCGAGATTATTACATATATATAATTGTTCAAGAAAACTTAATCATTTTATATATGAAAATTTATTCTGCTATGAGACTTTAAATTTATTTACAAGCTGCTAGCTTGTTTATATTTATTGTAATTTGACTGTATTCTGTTCTTTGCATAATACTAAGGTTATACATCAAATAATGTACTGTTTTTCTGTGAAATATTGTCACTGACTGAAGAATGCACATCGTTGCACAACTTTTAATTCAGTGAACTTTTTCTTGGGGCCTATATTTGTGACTGTGTTTTAAGTTTAGTTTTGAAAGCTCATAAATGACAAGTTAACAGATGTTTTATAATTTTCATATTCTCTTCTTTCGTGTCAATGTCTAATTTAAATTTGTGCATGTGTCCAGTTATTTAAGACATAATTCTTGATTTTCAAATTCCAGAAATTTGTCCTTTTACACAATTTTGGTTTTCAGTTATTTATTCTTGTTCTCACCAGCTTGTTATGCTTAGTAAATGAGAAAGAAAAGCCAAAATTGATTAGAATATTGTTGGGTTAGGCTTAAGTGGTGGATCAATATTTGCTGTAAGAAATAACTATTCCATTTCTATAAAAACAAAACATTATTCCTCTCCACGTGTTTACATCCATCTGTCTAACCAGCCAACTTAAAAAGAATCTAACATATAATCTTGTATAGTCAAGACAGAGCATGTGGCAAAACCTGATTGGCTGTGATGTCACAGTTGGTTATGACGTCGTAGCAATTTGCATGCCCATACTATGACATCGCCAAGCATAAACAAACAAGATCAAAAGCAATTCAATCTATCAAATTTAAACAAAGTTTAACAGATATTTAGACGATTATAGGTCCTGAAAAACAACAAACAAATGTCAATACATAGACAGCATTTTAATGTGGTAGAGCAGAGGTTCCCAATCTGTGCTGTGCATACCCCTTTGGGAACGCAAAACTGATCTTGGTAATGGCGGAAATATAAGAATATTTCAGAATTTCATTTTCTAAAGTTTGTATGAAAAATGAAGTGAAAATTGTAAAATTCCGAAAGCCTATTCACGAAATAAGAAAAATGTCAATGTCTAGTAATTGAGTAATTGTTAGCTCTCATCATAAGTTAATGCAAAATTATTTCAATGCTTTTTTATCATTGGTTTTGAAATTAAACTAATGCTATTTTTTTAAAAAAAGGAATCAAAAGTCAGTCCTGCAAATTTTATTAAGTCTTATTATAATTGTTTGTCTCTAAAGCTAACCTAAGTCCTTGGTGTTGTTAATAAAAACTTTTTGTGCTGGGGGGGGGTATAACAGTAGTGGGTACTCGAAAATAAAGAATAATCGAGGCACTTGAGGGAAAAGATTGGGAACCACTGTGGTAGTGCATCAATACCCACATATCCTCTATTTTTAAAACTTAAAAAATGTATCATTCAAAATGGGATTTGGTTGTCATAAATAGAGAAAATCTTTTTTGATTATTAAAGTTTTTCCCCACCTTATTGATGCTTTTGTTTGATTCGCATCTGCATGTCAGAACAGTGTAGAAACTCTTATCTTAAGAATAATATCAATGAAAATTATTACCTTCAAAATTCTTGAGTTTGTCCATGAACTTGGAGCATAACTTCGGTAGTTTATCATGAACTGTATGTAAATACACTGGCCATTACTGTTATTTCTACTGGAAGATTTAGTAGTTGCCTTCAACAACAAGCAACAACTGAATCTTTTAATAACTAAAAATAATGTTGTTAATTCTATAAAAATTTACCAAAACCAGAAGACATAAAAAAAAAAGGACTTATCCGCTTTGTCTTTTGAGTGACTCATTTAACATATTATACTAGAATGAACTGAAAAAATTCAATGACAAATTGAAAATTTTAGAAATATGCAACAGGATTCTGTCCCTCAAAAATTAGCACAGTTAAACATGTAGTTTTATTATTGAAAAAGGCTCACAATAGTAAAGTTACCTACCTAGATTTCACTGGTTTATCCATGAAATTACGTTTTTTTCTTTCAACATGACAATAACGTCAAGACATTCAGTGCAATTTTCACATTTTTGCTATTAAACAAAGAGCCACTATGACTTCAATCGGCTTCACAACAACCCAATTTAAGTTCAATAGAAACAATGATAGAAATTGGTTGTCAATTAATAAGCTACAACAGCAGTTCCTAACCATTTTTCACTCGCTTGTATTAGACAAATTAATTTTTGTTTTGGTCATATTTAAATTAACATATAAAATTATAATTTTGGTACTTTTCCGTTAGCCGGGTGCAAGCGAAAAATCGCCAAATAATGTAGAATTCCGCCAAATTTCCTACAACCATTCTCTTGGCGACTTGGCTCGCATTTGGTTCACAATTGGCGACATTTGCGCCCGGCTAACGGAAAATCGCTTCGCTTGGCGACTTGGCTTGCGTTTGGTTCACAATTGGCGACATTTGCGCCCAGCTAACGGAAAATCGCTTCATGGCAACTTGGCTGTTCACAATTGGCGACATTTGCGCCCGGCTAATGGAAAAGTACCATAATTTTAAATGTATAAGTGCTACAAATTACTTTTTATGTTAATCTAAAATAGTTAAACTTTCCGCACCTTTATTTCCATCTCAATGTCTGGATGTCTCTGTTTCGGGATATTTTTGTCTTTTTATTTAAACTTTTGCAAAAAAAAATTTCATGTATTGCTACTAATTGTGTACGCGAATTTGTTTATCTTTATAAATATCAGCATAAGGCAGAAGTACATGTATTTGTCTGTCTGTCAGTCACAAGAACTCTCCTAAACGGTGAACGATAGCGACATGAAATTTACACAGCGATTCTAGAGCATATTTCTGGGTCAAGGTTGCTATTTTCAACTTTCAGAGTGAATTGGTTGTTAAGATATTTAAATAAATAAAGAAAATTAGCTGCTTTCAGCCTAATGCTTAGACGTTTTGCCAATAACTTGAAATATTTATTAGACAACAATTATTTTTATGCCATTTAAAGACCAGAAAATTGTCTTTTAATGATATTAATTCCATTTGATGAATTTTTTCTCTTCATGTATTACTTATCATTCTGTGTGTTATTTTTCAAATTATGGAATTTTGAAACCAATGATTCATTTTGAATAACCCTGTATATGAAACCATAAGAACACACTTCTATAAATGATATGCAACATTATTAAAATCATTACCATCATTCAACTTAAAATTGGATAAATGCAAGATTTTTTTCAAGAAATGCACAGAAACGCTAATTTGCAAAATTCTTTGTTAGCACATTTTAAGAAAATTATTATCCTAATATACCTCAATGTCGAATATGTTGCTGAATATTCATTACATCCCCAATACATACATATCAAAAGCACACGATAAAAGTTGGTAAAATCCATTAACTCACCATCATATTCAGGGAAATAGTCTACTAGATGTGAATAATGATCTTCTCTTCTAGTAAATCTTTCTTATTAAGAAATATAAACTGAAGAATTCTGGAACCATGGATATGTGATAACGCTTTAAACAGAGCTTTACTTTCTTCCATTCTGATTCTGCAACAAGCACACAACAAACATATCACAAAAAGCATTCTGACAAAATAATATTTATATA
>BGPR01014673.1:7329-38289 GCA_013235015.1 Araneus ventricosus
TTTCTCTAGAACCCATAGTTTTCTAGATATTTAAGAAAAACTGAAAAATTCCCCCCTTAAACCCCCCTGTACCCCCCGCGCAACCCCCACGGGCGGGGACTTTTAGTATGTTGTTTAGGACACTATCCCCAACAACTGTGCCAAATTTCAAAACTACGCCATTTTTTTCTATTCGTCGATTTTTGGCCTTCGTTGACTGGACTATAACTAAAATGAGCTATTTGTGTCGTGAAGCTGAAATAAGTTACCATCTCAACTTTTCAAAAATACGTTTTTTCAAAGATTCCATTTGCCCCTCTTAACACACATTGCCGCAACTCTTCGAATACATGCAGTTTATTTTTCAAATCTCATTTTGACTAGATGTGACAGAAAATCCACTTTTCTCAAAATTTTCCTTATTTGGAGATGGTCACTTTTGCAGCTACACGGCACATTTGTAACGAATTGTGTCTTAATTGAAAAAATTTGCGTTGGTGGTGAAAGGAATTAATATGGTTCAAATTAAAGCAGGAATTCTTTCGATTATCTTCTTACTTTAAAGGAATATTTAAGAACCTATAATTTATATTTGAACTTTTTTTTAGTTGAAGAGGAAGAATGTCAGGAAAAAAAACTCTAATGAAATGATAAACACTTCTGTTTTGTTTTCAAGTACGAGATAAAGGGAACGAATCTTTTATTTATACATTTCTAATGTATCAAAAGTTTCATACAAACAACTAACTATTTGAATTCGCCACTCTGTTGCACTAGAAAGCAGAAAAAAATGTCTGAGCTCGCGTCAGAAAAACCGCACGTTTTGCCGGCCGTGGTTTGGATACGGCCGCTGAGGGAAATGGGCGCAGCGAGAAAACGGCGAAGAACCGCTCGTGTGGCCGTAGACTTACGGTTGGAAAGTAACCACGGTGCTATTTCTCACGTGAAATGAATGTGAAACAAAACACATCTTTTTTTTTTCTTTTTAGAACTGAAACAACATTCCACTCAGTTCATTTCTGTTTATTGTTTTTCTACAGTAATGAAGGAAAGAAAGAAAAGAAATTAAAAGAAAAAAACCCTGTCAATCCCCCCCCCTCCTCCTAATTAGAAGAAAAACTTATCGTGACGTTAGTGCTGATCTTCTGTTGATGTTTTTCAATAAGCAAGAAAGAGCAAATTTCGAAATGAAGATAAGCAGTTATTCGAACAAAGTTCGAAATATATTTCCGATGTACTTACTCTTTTTTTACAATGAGTTTTTTTCCCTCAATTTTCTGGAGCTATCTTAATTTTTTTCTCAGAAAAAAATTAATTTCAATTTATCTTGCGTTTCCGTGCTTTGTTATGAAATTATTTTAGTGGATGTAGTGCTCTTTTTCGTTTCATCGTTTCTTTTTTATTCTGCTTCAAAATGATATCATTTTTCGTAGAAGGTCGGTGGAATCTGCAAAACTGCATAGGCAACAAATAATGATCTATAATATTTTCAAGCTAACGGCGCGTCGGAATCCTCGCCTGCCGGACGCTTGAGGGCGATTGGAGACCTGCTTCCGCTGATGTAATCTGACATTTTACTTCACTTTTAAAAAATGATAAAAATAGAAATTGAAGCATTTTACAAATTTCTTTTAGAAACAAGTAAAACTGCTTACTTTCCTGAAATTTTATAACATTCTTTCTTAAACATAATGCCTACGTTCCAGAAATTTCATAACACTTCTTTCCTGAACATGACACTTCTTCAATCGTAGTTCTGTTTGATTGTATGAAACATTCTCATGTGCAACATCAATACAGGGTGTTCCAAAAATAACTACCTACTTTTGTGAAATCGGATACTTCAAAAAAAACCAACCTCAAGTCTATTTATGTGTACCATATTTAAAATGTGCTTAACAGTATATTAAATTTCATTTTTGCCTGTATTTCATTTTTTTATTATGAACCAGAAATAACTACCATTTTTGATAGATTAAAACAAAATAAATATGTATTTATTTTTGAAACTCAATTATGACTCCAAAAAAGGTAGATTTTTTAAAAATACGATAAAGGAAGAAAAAAAAGAGAGATTTATAAATCTTGTGTCAAAACTTTATCGACAACTTTCATCGATCCGCCTCGTATCCCTGCTTTATAAACCGATGGACTCTACGTGAAGGACCTCGACCATGGTCACCGTGTTCCCGTATGTGACGTTCTTGGATTTCTTTGCACGGTGTTTCATAAAAACAAATGTCTATAGCAATCAGATAACTAGTTCAGCTGCACTCAAAGAACGCATTCGGTTAACAGTTCAGGAGATAACTTCTGAAATGCTTCGAAATGTGTTTCGCAATACTAAGGATAGATTTGAAATGTGCAGGGAAGCAGACGGAGCACATGTTGAAAGTTTTCGATTAAATTTTGACTCAAAACTTCATAAATCTCTTTTTCTCTTTCATTGTTGCTTTTTATAAGTCTATCTGTTTTGTAATCATAATTGAATCCAAAAATAAACATAAAATTGTTTTTTATCTACCAAAATATGCAGTTGATTCTGGATGACAAAATAAAAATTTTGGAACACCCTGTGTGTATAAAAATAAATTCAGTACACTTTTAACACATTTTAAACATGATAAATATAAACAGACTTGAAGATTAATATAAAAGTGTTCGATTTCACAAAAATAGGTGCTTACTTTTGGGTCACTCTACATTTAAAACGTAATATGAAAGATATTGCTCTTAGAAATACGCTTTAATCAAGGATGCCTTTTCTAATTGCTTTACCGCAGTGCAAGCTGGTGAGCTAATATACGCTGAGCACTATTGAAAGTCTTGTTAATTATTTTAATCAGTACCCTGTTGTGTGCTTGTGTTGTTATTTTATACAAGTGCTATTTAATTTTGTTACCTGTGATTCGTGTTTTGATGGAATATTCGAGAAATAAAGCGCAATTTTTTTATTATTATCCTGCTTGTTGGACTACATTCACGTACACCCACTGGACGATTTTTGTTACAACAGGTTTACCTTCGTGAAAACTATATGACATAGGAATTAATTTTTATTTGAAAAGAAACTGCTTTTTGTGTGCTTGTGTTGTTAATTTATACAAGTGCTATTTAGTTTTGTTACCTGTGATTCGTGTTTTGTGGAATATTCGAGAAATAAAGCGCAATTTTTTTATTATTATCCTGCTTGTTGGACTACATTCACGTACACCCACCGGACGATTTTTGTTACAATAGGTTCACCTTCGTGAAAACTATATGACATAAGAATTAAATTTTATTTGAAAAGAAACTGCTTTTTGTGTGCTTGTGTTGTTAATTTATACAAGTGCTATTTAGTTTTGTTACCTGTGATTCGTGTTTTGCTGAAATATTCGTGGAATAAAGCGCATTTTTTTTATTATTGTCCTGCTTGTTGGACTACTAAGAAATGGATTTTGTTCAGAATAAAGACTGATTTCTTTCAAATATATTTTCTTGAAATTTGTAATTGACATTTTAAAATATTTTTTAAACTTTTCAATTTATTTTTCGATGTTCTTTAATTAAATTTCTTAAAATCATCAGTTTATTAACACACCGAAAACGTTATTCGTGATTTACCATCAGTTTCGAGCTTCCTTCGACTAGATAACTATGAAGATTTATCGCATATCTCTTTCAATCGTCCGGTCTTCAAACTCTTTCGCTTTCGATTTTTTATAAGTATTGCCACAAGCTTTAGCAATACTTTTGATAAAATGAAAATTTCTTAAATACTTATGAGAAGAAACATTTTTTCTTCCATTATGACCCAAGTTTATTTATATATTGGTTGATTAGCGCAGATTATATGTTTCAAAGCGTGCTCCAAATCAAGATGCAAGTTTCAAAGTCCTTTGGAATTTAAAATTCAGAGTTAATTTCGATAAACACCGACTGAATAATCTATCAAATTCATCAGTATTTAAGCAAATTAACCTTCCTATTGAGAATAGGTACAAGTAATGCAACAAAAAATAGATTTGCATATTCTGAGAGAAAAGAAAATTAAATTTTTGTTTAGAAATGTTTGTTCTTACTGGTAATGTAATAAAACGACCGTAGATTATAGAGAATTTTAAAATGTTTTACTTTCTCATATACGAGGTATACAAAAAGAATCTAATTTAATCGTCAAAAAATTTGACGTCGAGATTTTGGTGAGTTTTCGTAGTTTAGACCTTCCCGAGCCTATAAAAATTATGTATATTTATGGAATTAGAATGTCTGTCGATCGAAACTGTGAAAATGATATCTCAAAACCGGTAAGAGATAGGGAGAAGAAATTTCGGGTATGGTTTTATAACCAGAATTGCAGATCCATATCAAAATTTGGTCCAAATATGTCAAAGGTTTGACTGTCTGTCGGTCTAGTGCATATCTCTACTAATAATAAAGGAGAATGTGTGTGTGTTGGTCCTCTACAGGGCAGACCGCTAGAATTTGAGCTACAAGATTTGGCACAAGCATAATTTGAAGGGGGGGAATTTGCACCTCGGACCCCTTTTTGACATTTTAATTAAATAAAAATTAGGCGAAATTTCGGCGCTTTTCCTTAATAAGTTCGGAAATTATTATAGCACAAATATAATTTTTACACCATCTGAAAGTGCGAACAATTACCTTTCAAATGATATCAATTAAATTTTGGTATAATGCTGTCTCGAATTTTAATAAATTTTAAAAATATTGTTATCATAATTTACAACAATACTTTTCATTGTTGCAACTCAACTTAGACGTTTTCATTGTTTAAACAAAAATTTAATTGCATATTTCTCTTTCATTGTTGTAATCTGAGATAATATCCTATTACATTTTGCTTTCATATTTTATTTCATCAAAACGCTTGTGAAATCGGTAAACCAAGATCTCCGAGATATTGCTTTGCTTACATTAAGAAATATATCCATTAAGCTGAATGGCTATGGTTGCTATGTTTTCATTATTTTCGCAGCATGTTTTAATCCAGCTAACATTTATTTATTTTTTTCAGCTAACATGCCACTGGCCATGAAATGTGCTGCGTCACTTTAATGTTGAAATGAAATGCACATTTTACAGGAGGAATAAGAAAGTGAAGATAGTGCCGACAACATGGAATTAGAGGCTAATGGCATGGCCAGTTATTGGACTCCATTAGGAACATTTATGCAGACAATGAACAGAAGAGGTTCAAGGTCACTAATAGAGCATGGGTTAAATATCTACCACAATCTGAAGTTTAAACTTACGTTGTTAAGAGAATCATGAATATAAAATGATTCAATATTCAATTGAAATCATGTTCCCGGCGAAAAAGCTAGTCACCGAAGGCGGCAATTAAACACAATAAGTCAAAAACGCAACGAGCTAGATCAGCGGTTCCCAACCTTTTCTCATTCGCGTACCCCTTGATTAGTCTTTTTATTTTGGAGAACCCCCATTAGCGTCAAACTCTGAAAATAGCCGATCTTTATATCAAAAATATATTTATTTAGCTATTAACAAAATGAAGTCGTTAAGTTGCACAAAACAATTTGAAGAACTGGATTTTAAAGCTTGAAATCTAAATCATTTACAATCGTTCACATTACGCATTCAATCTGCGCCTCGATAAACAATACATAAAAAACACTGGTAAAGCCGTTATCAGTTCAGTATCTATATTAGATTTATCCAGAAATTGCGGTAACTCTCAAGTGGTTTGGTTTGGCTACGTGCCAAGGAGATTCAGACGGTGTGTGCGTCTACAAATTAGCATTTGGTTTGGCTACGTGCCAAGAAGATTCAGACGGTGTGTGCGTCTACAAATTAGCATTTGGTTTGGCTATCTGCCAAAAAAATTCGGACGGTTTACGTCTACAAATTAGTATATACAGGGGATAAATGGACATTATTGCTATTTGACTGTTTATTTTATTTAATTTTTAGCCGAGTTTAGCAGCTTCCTTTCTTTTTTTATTTTATGTTGATTCAACGGTTTGAATTATTATATATTCTTCGTTTTCTTTCTTTTTATTTAATTCATGCGCACAGAACTATCTAGAATAGTTCAGTTTTTGTTAAAAGGTTTCTTTCTTCGTACTTAATTTTGGAAATGAATATTTATATATTTTATATTTTTCCCTTAACCGTTCTTACACTGAAAGACTCCTTTTACTTAAAGATTTGCATTCATCAATTCATAATTTTCTTAAATTTTGTATTTCTGTTAGCGGATTTTGCATTATTTTTACTCGGACCAAACGGAAGTTAGGGTCAATTGATTCACTAGTTCTGGTTCTCATGCTTTTTTTATTTCTTAAGCACTCTGGCAATATGCATGAAATTTTCTTCAACAATTTTCGTTAGTAAATCTGTGAGAAACACATCTGAGATATTGTTGGCAAGCGAAAAGTCCGTCTTAGACGGACACAAATCTTCTAGTTTTAATATAAAATTAGAGACTGAAAACAATTCGTTACACTCCCTACTGTTCTATTCCTCCGCAAACCATCCCTGAGCACAAAAACGTTTTTATGAATAACACCAAGGCTTTAGGTGAGCTTAAGAATCAAACGAATCTAATGAACGCAATAAAATTTGTAGGACTGATTTTTAGCTTAACATTTTATTCCATTTTTAAAAATAGCATTAGTTCGACGTCAAAACAAATTAAACCAGCGTTGAAATAATTTCGCTTTAACTTAGGGTGAGAGCTCACAATGACTCAATTACTAGATATTACTCTACTTCTTCCTTTTCCTTATTTCGTGGATAGGCTTTTGGACTCGTACAATTTTTACTTTCCTTATTCATACGAGCTTGAGAAAAGAAATTCTAGAATATTCTTATATTTTGTGTTTCATGCAACCACCAAGATCACTTTCTCGTACCCCTAACTGTTCCCCCACGTACCCCCAAGGAGTGAGCGTACCACAGGTTGGGAACCTCTGAACCAGAGGTAAATGAAATTGATCTGTGATCATAGCACCAAAATTGTAGATCAGTACGAAATGTTTGATTCATTTGGTCGGCTGGAAGGGGTCCAAAATACAAACCCGTTTCTCTGCGTCGCTATTTGCAAAACGCGCAATATTGAGAGTATAAAAAGAAACTGAGGAGAGAACACTTAGCTGGTTCCAAAAATGGTTTTTCTTGTTAGAAATATTTCACTTCTTTTAAAGCTTATAAAGAATTCTATCCAATATTATTTGATATTTCTTAATTCAATGCACTCCGTCAAACTGTTAAATAACAGTAATGGTTATAGGCGTGGGATGGGCGTAACGCGTAACTTAACGCAATACTATCGTAAGGATATTCTACCGCATTGTAAGGAAGCAGTGGCGGCAATTAAGTGGAAAAATTGAGGGGGGAAAATGTATAGACATCTAAAATACCGGAGAGTATAGAGGTAGACAACAAAATTTAAAAATTTAGTTAAAAAATTAGTAAGTTTTCCCGAATCCCAGAGCTTATTTTGTAATTCCTACTTTTAGGCAGCTAAAATGGAATAAAAATTTAATTTTTACCTAAAAAAGTAGGGGGCGACTGCCCCCCTTACTCTCCGCCACTGTAAGGAAGGTTGCCACTGCAAATGATATGTTGAGGTCTGGTTTGCAATGTAGTTTATTGTGTGTTTATGTGATTTTCCCTTGACATGATTTTCTCTTCGGGGCTATGGATGAACCGTGCTGCTGTTTTTGCATGCATTTTTCTCTAAGAAGTGTGAGTAGAAATTGGAGATCAATGATTAGCGCACCTCCCCCCTCCAGGTGTATCAAAAGGTTCGAGAACACAGAAAGTGGCCGAGGTGACAGAATTGAAAAATCACTGAATCTTCGAATAGTTATAGCGAATTATATAAAGGTGGAATATGTTGAATACCCATGTATATTTATAAATTAAATACGTAATTTAAATTGCACTGACACACTGAATTAAGTGTAGAAGTGACCGGTTTATAGAGCGACAATCTGACATCCGTATACACAATGGCAAATTTCGACAAAATGAACCCACAGTCGCAAAACTGTTTTGATGTCCCTGTAAGAAGTGGATTAACCTTGGAACAAGGCTTACCAAGATTTAGCACTGCAATGTACATTGAATAAATTTTGAGTCCTCCCCAGGGTCTCCAGGTATGAGACGAGAGCCACAGGTGCCTGTGCGGACAACTGCCATTATGCAGGGTGCCCACTTAGTTACACCCCACCAGTCCTTAATTTCAGAACAATTGCAGCTATAGTCATAAAAGTGGTATCTAGATATAGTAAAATGGTTATGCGCTACGCTACCTGGCGGCAAACTGCGGAATTAGCGTTCCTATCGCAAAAACGGAATAATATAGTGAAAAAAGGTCAATCACAAAGTTGTAGAACTTCATCGATTTAGTACGAAAACACAACTTGCGGAGATAAATTCTGAGAACAGAACGCTTAAAACTTCATGCATTTGTGCGCGATTTCCAATACTGTTACATGCCGAAACGTGTGAGAAAGAGGAAAAAAGCAACTAATTGTCTTAAGATATACCTTTATTTCCGGTGTTCAAACTGCTCTTCGTTCAGCTACAATACACATTTTGGCCCTTGTTTGAATTTCACTTTGCACATATTTTAGCATATTAGGTGCCACACTGATACACCGTCGAATGCGCTGCAGTGTTGGCGAAGAGGTCGTATACACCTGCTGTTTGAGGTATCCCTACAGGAAAAAGTCCATTTGGGATAATTTTTGTCCGAAAGATAACATTTTCTCCTTTCATTCCACGTTTTGTGACGTCACAGTTTCGGAAATCGCCAACAAACAAATGTGCGTTATAAGTGTTCTGTTCTTAGTATTAATGTCCATACGGTGCCTTTTTCATACAAAATCTATGATATTCTACAACTTCGTATTTGACTTTTCCCCTATATTCTTTCGTTTCGAAATAGGAACGTTAATTCCGCAGTTTGCCACCAGGTAGAGCTGTAATCGGTCTCATAGTGTAGCGCATAGCCACTTTACTTTACCTAGACACCATTCTTATGACTGTAGCTGCAATCGTTCTGATATTAAAAGAGGTGTGTAAGTAACTTTATTGGATAACCTGTATATACAAAACCTTTTTCTGCATTACATAGCCTATTTCTTTTCTCTAGATTTTTAAAAATCTTTTCTGAACATTTAATTTAAAAAAGTTTATAATATTAGGTGAGACCAGTCAAGAACCGGGCTCACCATTGTAGCCAAGCAAGGTGTATTATTATTATTATTATACTAGAAAATCACATGGTATGACGGGTGCAAATTGTCTCTTCATTCGAGAGATTTCCCGTCAAATTTGACATGTTTAAATAGATATATATGCGAGAGAAATGGTTAACATTGATTGAAAACAAGTAAAATAAACATTTGTTTTATGACAGGAAATATTTTTTTTTACTTACATATTTCTTTATTCAAAAAACCTCTTGATTAAATAACATTCCGTGTGGAGTATTTTTCGTTGCTTAACAATTTTCCTCTTACTTCAGATGTCTTTGTGTAAATTTTAACGTTGCCAAAAATATTATCAAATTATATCATCACGATTGCAATAAGTAATCCTCGTGGCGTCCAAACTATATCACGCGCATGATATACCACTGACGTAATTTACTACTCTCTATTAAAAAACGGAAATTAATTTGAAATACATGATTAATATAATTTAAAATTTCTCGGGAACTATTGATCATAGCGAGATAAATTTTATATCAATCGATAGCAAATTTTATTTCATTATTTTAGAACTATTAAATTTGAAATTAGAACTACAATTACTCTTTTAAATTTAAAATTACTGAAATTTAGATTTTCTAACAAAGAAATAATGCTGTTTAACGTCTGGCAGTGCTATGGCGCGAGTTTTATTGTTGGTGACGTCAGAACGTTACCGAGAGACAGATCTGGGCTATTTTATTAGTAATATAATGACAAGTAATAAGAAATTATATATTTTAACGTGATAATGTTTAAAGACTGGATACTACGCTATATGACCAAAAGCATCCGGACACTTTTGGATTTACAAAGTTTTTCGAATTTCTCCAGAAAGGCTGAGCGAACTGCCCTTGAACTTCACCCATGTAATGAATAAGCTTGACTATATGAGGAGGAACAATGAGGTTTTTTTTTCTCAAATATAGATAAATTTTAAGTATGAATCTTCTTTTAATGCCTAATTTAATGCAATTTAAATTATGTGCTTAATTTATAAATATTTATGGGTATTCAGCATATTCAAACGTTATATAATTCAATATAACTGTTCGAAGATTCAAATTTGAAAAATATCAATTTGTGTAAAAAACCTCGTCCTTTACCTTCTCGAAGAAAGTGAATGAAATTCAACTCGCTACAATGCATATATTTTTCTGAATCTTAACGGTATTCAACTGGAGGATAATGAAAGTTAAACAAAACAAAGTTTATGCCTCTCTTATTAAAGAAAACGAAATAAAATATGACCCTACTAGTTCCATCAGAAAGGAAATAATTTTATTTTGAATTGCATTCAATTTTATTTCTTATGAAATCAAATAGGCGTTTGATTTCATACTTTGCAGGTTTGTCATTGCATAGAATACCTGGGAAATATATGAAATGTTAGTCATTTCATACTCTGATGAAAAATGCCTAGGCATTTTATAGGCATTCTCAAACTTTGCCGGTAGCATATCTAAATGTAACTGATCATATTTGGATCGGAGTGTTTTCCAATATTGACAACTTTCTTGTAGCTATTTTTTAATTTGCAACTTTCTTCAAACACTACTACTCTTACAATAGTTATTTTTTCGAATATCTGCTATTTTGAGAATGTTGCACTCCTTTATTTTTTCCCCATGTAATTTTGTAGCTGCCATATGCAGAAAACGATATCACGCCGGTTCATGATAAAACATATTAAATAGTTTTATAATCCTAATTACATTTACTTCGCTATGAAGCAATTTAAATATGGTAATAAATTTGGACTTACATCTAAACAAACAGACGAACACTAACAGCAATTTTAAAATAGGCAAATGTTTACAAATCTTACTAATAGAGGACAGCAGCAGTCAAGGAATTATTACGAAAAACTTGTGCAGTTGCTTTTTAACCGGTTAAAAAGTGAACTTTTACACGGATAGTAGGGGAGTCTATAGCAAAAGAAAAAAGGTAAGAAAATAAAGGATATTCAAATCAGATTAAGAAAAGAAAATCTTTTGTGCCATTTTATGTTTTATATTGATCGACCATACAACCTGCTCTGTCATTTGTTCCTGAAAGAAAGTGCTGCCATCTCTTGGAAAATATATATTTTCTTTTATGAAATAAAAACGAAAATCCCTTCTTATAAATAAAATATAAATCAATGTAAATTTTAAAAAAATGGTTTCCGGTTTCAGATTAAAGCGTTCAGCAACGCTATAAAGAATGTTAAAGCAAGTAACCTAGCAGAAATTTACCAAATTTCTGCTAGCTTTTGTAATAGCATTACATTTTGGAGAGTGCTAGGAAAAATAGTAAGAGTTCTCTTCAGATGCTGAATAGAATGCATTCGATTAATTGCATATATGTATAATTAAACGAAATATATAGTACCAATAAAAATTTTCTTTGACTGTTTCGTATTTTTACAAAAATGGTTTCTGGTTTGAAGTTTAAAGACTAGTAACGGCGATTACTTGAAAAAAGTGAGGGGCAAAAAATTTACCAATATCTAAAAGTACCCGGGAGTATATGAGATAAACAACAAAATTTAAAAATTTTGTTACAAAATTAGCCAGCTTTCCCGAATTCTATTGATTTTTTTATTCTTAATTTTAAACGGCTAAAGAGAAATAAAAATTTAATTTTTCCCAGAAAAGTATGGGGCGACTGTCCCCCCCTCGCCCCCTTACTCACCGCCACTGAGACGATAATAATTTAATAATTCAGTAATAAAATAGTAAATAATAAAAATCAGCAAGTACAGTAATAAAAATAAGTAACTCAGTGATAAAAACACTTTTAACTCTTATTTCTTCTAAGAAAAATTAAAATATAAAAATTTATCCAGTCTCTCCTAAATTTTGCATGATTATGTTACATATTTGCATTCATGAGGTATATACATAGAAACTGCCTCAGTTGGATTCAATTTCATATTGCTAAGAAAGCAATTTTGAAAAACGGTGCATCGCTGTTTCTGGATTTGGTGAGAAGTATCATTTTAAATCAACAAAAATTTCCTTGTTCTGGAAAAATAAGTTTATCGGAAAATGCGAAGAATATTTAGCCCTCAACTTACACTGCATTCTCATTGCACGATTTTGGCTTAACCTGCTTGAAAAAAAATTAAGAAATTAGATTTACTTGGCGTTTGAAATTAATTTTAAGACGTTTAGACAGATAAGGCATGTACGAACTTGCATGAGTTTTGCACGGCTGAAAATGTTTCTTCACTTCACGCTTTTTAAAAATTTCAGCATGTGTTAAGATTTTAGAACAGGATTATAAGAACGCTTGCGCCATTTATACATATAAAGTGTTTAGCAAAAGATTTGAAAAAGTCTTCGGAAAATCTTCTGATGTAATTTAAAGATAATGAACATCATAGAAACCATGACTTACTTCAGAAAAATTATTTTTAAAAAATTATTGTCTGTTTTAAAAATTGGTAACAGTAACAGAAGTTTAGACATACACCCCAAGGAAAGGGGGGGGGGACCCGACAGTTATATTATTAATAATTTTAAAAATCGTGAAAAATGAGTCGTTCAGAAGCCAATGCGGTTAAGTCCAGGAAAAAAAGCGAGGAAATTAGTGTTTTTTAATACATTAATTTTTTAAAAAATTTTTGGTTTATTAATTTCATTAGCAAAAGTATATTAAGTCTTCTAATGAAGCAACGAGTAAATCCGTTAATAACTAAAAATAATATTATTACTTCCATTGAAATTTACAAAAATCAGAAAATATCAAAAAAATTAATTTAACCGCATTGGCTTCTAAGTGACTCATATATAAGGAATGTAACAGACATGAAAGCATTTTTTAATTTAAAAAATTTCATTATGAGAATTATTGCATGCATATCCAACCTTGTTTTAATTAATGAATATTTGCCAGAGAAATACGTTCCTTAATTTAACTTCTCATTGCCATTTGTATCATATAATAGTTTAGTTTCCTTAATGTCCCGTTTTGAAGCAACACGAGAGATATTTTGGGAGGGATCTCGCAATTTTCAGCCGCGGTCGGGTGACGAGGGCACCTGAGCTGGCATCCTCCTCTCCAGGCTTCCGCACCACGCCAGGAAGAGGGCGTTTGGCCATTACATATGATTTAGCGTACATCAGGTCCCATACACGGCGGATCTTGAGTTTAATCGGGTTTCGAACCTGGAACCCTTCAGCCCCGAAGTCGAGACCTCACACTATGCCACCGCGGCCTCTACCATGTAATGGAGTTGTGTCTTAATTTTAATCTTACAAAGCACAAATTGCTCACCTAAAATTATTCCAAAATATTTTAACCTTTTCTGTAAATTACAAATTAAATCCCCTATTCCAAAATCTGATGTGGAAGTGCAAGTAAGTGGCTTTTCACAGCTCGGTACTCCGTAAATCACACGACGTTGCCGTTGTTTAATTGTGTCATTCTCAGCAAATATCATGCGCTGTATATACGTGCTTTATACACTTCCATTCACTTTATAAAAAAACTAATATAAAGCACGATTAATTAAACTTTCATTCAGAATCTTTATGATATAGCAATCTGTGTACTAAAAGAAACAGAAAACCTCTACGATAATTATTTCAAAATTTCAGATGAAGGGTTTTCGGAAGTTAGAAGTTTTCCATGTATAACATCGGAGCATGTAATCCGAGGAAAACGATTTCTACGCTATCTTCTTATAATTTTTTTAAAAAATTATCCATTCGATTATGATAGTCCTATTACGTGTTATTTTTCTTCTAATTCCTCAATCATTTAGGCTTAGTTTAATTATAATCATGACACTAGATATGGCTATAGAAAAAGACATGCAAATAAATGGAATAACTAAAAATGAGTACTATGGTTTTCTTGGATTGCCTTGGACATCGGCAATAGGCAGATTAATAACGTTCAATAATTAAAAATGCATACTATGTTTCCACTCAATGTGATTGCCAACGTTGTTAAAAAAAATCTTTGTAAACGTGATCCTTTCTATGTAGTTTCATATGACAAGAAAGAAAAAGAATGAAGTATTATGTGCAGGAAAAGTACCTCTTCCTTTTGGTAAATTTTGGTTAAGTCACCTTACACAAAATTGAACACAAATTCACAATTTGGGTATAAGAGACATATGTCAAATTTCATTCATCTAGCGAAAATAATTTTTGAGCTACTCTGTTCACAAACATACAGACAGACAAATGGACATGGATAATTCCCAAAATTATTTTCTTTCCTTTTTTTTCCTTCGTAGATTTGAACCATGAAGAGTTATCAAAGTCTCGAGACCAACTTTACTGATGGTAACAATATACAAAATTTGTATACGAAAAATTAAAATGCGTTGATGGAAAGCCAGAACGTTCACTCGTCTAACCGGTGAGCGTGCATCATAAGAACTTAGATAACGGGTATCTCCGATCACGACACAGGTACTGCAGGTGAAGATGTTGTGCTTGCTGCACAGGATAAACTGCAATACGGACTATTTCACAGGGTTCTAGTTTTCATGACATTTAACCACCTAAGGGAAAAGTCTATGTTCTTGGATTATTTTTTGGAGGTTTTTAATTTCACACATGTCCAATTGCATGTATGCCTCATGATACTTTTTTTAGATTCGTTCAGTATTTCACCTTAAAATTCCATGCGCATGCTGTGTCTAAGATTTCATATTAACTGTTTTTCTAGATCGAGACAAAAATCACATGACGGTACAATTACATGACAATCGTATTTGAACATGTCGAATAACTCCCCACTACACATTGTTTTATATTTTGCTGTTACATAGCGTTCTTTTTCCTCCTGTATGATGAGCAATGCATCCCAAACTTAAATTGGGGTGGAGCGTGGACATTTCCTGTTCCCTTTAATTTCTCAAACAGTTCAAAGACTTTTTCGGTTAGAGTATCGAAATTTTCAGTCTCCAAGAAAGAACTCCATAAAGCGTAGGTATGAACAATTTAAGGGAACAGGAAATGTGCATCATAGGAAAGTTGCTGGACGACCATCGGTCTCAGACGAAGTTGCTGAACGAATGAGGGAAATTTTCACTCCACTTGCTCATGCCAATGCTTGATGAAATTCTTACTTGGAGACCAACAATTTCGATACTATAACCGAATAATTCTTTGAACTGTTACAATTGATTTGTTTTCGTGGAACCAGAGGCTTGCCTTCTTGCTGCACGGTAGCCATTTTGACACTTGCGTTGGATTGCGCAGATTTAGTGCACCGTAACTGCGTGTTAACTATTTGAAAAAAAATACTTTTTGAACTACTCTCTTATTAAAAAAAACAAGTGATACATTATAGGTTTTTTTAAATTAATTTTTGAAAATGGGTCCAGTAATTTATGATCGCCCTGTGTATCATGACGAATTTTCCACACCACTTTAGTGATGCATAGAGAATATTGTGCACCATGAAAGTTTTTAAGAACAGAGACCGTGAAAAAATTTAAATCTCTTATCTTTTAAAAAATCAGTCTTCTGCAATTTTTAGTTGATTTTATAAAATCTTGCGCCTTTTTGTATGGAATTTTGTAGTTGAACACACAATACTGGGCATCACCAATAGATTTTGTTATATTTTGTACACGAGACTTATGTAGTCACTTCAAGAATAACGCAATAGAAAAAAAAGATGATGCTATTGAAAATCAATCAAAATTACCTTATTTTCAACACTATTATTTGTCCAATTTAAATTTATAATGTCGTACTCAAAAAAATTTTAAGGGATGAGTTTTCATTGGCCGCTACTATACATCTCTAGGGACAATAGAAAATGAGGTCGCAGTTTTTTGGATACTTTGTATGTTAGCGAATGTAAGAAAAATTTATATTAAAGCCAAATATCTTCCAACTACCCCTATTTGAAGGTATATTAAATTTTACGTCAGTCTTGAAAAACTGAGATTAAAGTGAAAAAAATTGAAGCGTATGGTTACGTATATAAAGAGACGAAACTGAATGTAAACAAATGTTAGGTAAGAGTTGAGGTTATAAACAAAATTTAGGCAAAGATATTTCAAGACTAAATGGAATAATAATATAATAGATTTTATAATAGATTAGATAATAAATTAAAACTATTTTATTTTATTTTTGTAATTAAGCAATAAAAATCATCCAAACAATTATCAGCAATATTTATTATTCCTTGTCGTTTCTTTGAAAAAAAAGGCAATCTTCTAAGGTAAACCAGAACAGAAATTCATACTTAGACCCTTGGATAATCCAGGTCAAACCAGGGCGTATAGTAAGCTGAGATATATGCGCAAATGTTTGATTAAATATTGAAGTTAAATTTTGATCCACTTTTATATAGATATCGATTTTATATTTTAAAAAGTATCGAAACTATTCCCAGTGACAATACAATTTTTCGTTACATTTAAATTTCTGATGGTTGAGGTTTTTCTCACATAATCAAAGAAAACCCATGGTGATTCAAAGAAATAATTCACGGAACGATCAATAGGCTGTTCTCCGAATATGTCTCATGCATTGATTGAAGTGAAGCCCTTATAGCAACAATCAGACATATTCCTTCCCACTTTCTAGCATGCTTCCACATAAGAAGGTCATTTATAACGAGTGATCCAAAATGATTGCGACTGGGTATTTACAACCAAACGATTTCGATTGGCATAAAAAAAATAATGTAAAAAATATCTAAAATTATCTTTCTGTTGTCAGTTTATGACTGATGTCTTTTTGCTTTGTAGTTTTGATGCTTTCCGGCGACAACTTCCGAAAGTATCACCTAAAGAAAACGACTTTTATATCATCTTAAAACTCGAAAAAATTATCTCTTCAATGATGTCAATTGAATTGCCGGCTAATTATTTTCTGACGTCCACAATACTTTAAAAAAATCATTTTAATTTATAGCCAGGATAACGTTAAAGAATAAATTTATTTAATCTTTTCACATGTGAATAAGCAAGATATCTAAAAATGTGCATCGTATCTGTCTTAATCATGTATTGGCAGCGCATATAGGTAAATAAAAACAATTATTAACAATATATACAGTATTTCCCTTGATTGCAAGCAGTAAACCAATAAAACAGTTTAACATGTATGTAATGATTTAATTTAACGTAAATACTAAAGCACATGCTATTCTATATGCATATGTGCAGTTTTATAGTACAGTGACAAAAAGTGAGTATATGTTTAGAAATAGTACATCTTCCCTTCAAGGGAATTGGTCCAAAATTTGAAACAAACTTATAGTTTCGGAATAAAGACGACAAGTTTAATTTCATCCATCTAGCTCAGAGGTTCCCAAACTTTTTTCCCTCGCGTATCCTTTGATTTGTCCTTTTATTTTCGCGTAACCCCTCCTGTCATACCCCTCTCTCCAACCATGTGTCAATGCAAAGAAGCTTTTTATCAATAATGTTAAGGGCTTAGTTAAGCTGAAGAGTCAAACGACTCGAATTAATAAGCTTAATTAATAAGTCTAAACTAGGAAATAAAATGAAAAGCATACAACGGTGGCGCCCAGTGAAGCTACAGCTTTTGCGAAGACATTGAAGTTCATGCATAATCGGGGCTCGTGAAGACAATATTAGTCTACAGCCCTTGAAAAAGTGGACTATAATGGATTCCTTGTCTATTTAATTCGATTCTATCAGAGTTTATTTCGTGGTTTTTACTTTCTTTGAATTATCAATTATTTACTATGTTTCCTTTATCTTCCTTTTTTCTTATTTTGAGCGTAGGCTTTAGATTTGCACAACTTTCACTTTTACTTTTCACACGAATTTGGGGAAATAAAATTCTGTAACGTTTTTAATCCCTTATTTTTTCTTGTGTCCTCCATTACCGATTTAGATTTCGCGTACCCCTGGCGGTACGCGTACTACAGGTTGGAAACTTCTGATCTAGCTTGTTGCGTTTTTGAGCTGTCCAATCACACAGACGTATGGAGAAATATAATTCCAGATTTTTAATTTTTTTACTCAAATAAGACTAAATCATCGAAACACAGAGGCTAGATTTTTTTGGCGATTACATTATACTTTATACGACTTCATATGTATTTAATATATAAGAGGAAATTGCAAAAACGTCAACTTTAATTCAACAAGAATTCGACTGAAAAATACGAGATTAACTATTGATTAAAATAAATCCTAATTATTTTATCGTTTGAAAAAGAATTCCAAGTATTAAGTAAAATCTATAAAAGATTTTCTGGGAAAATATGTTTTTATCCGAAAAATTGTCTAGACAGAAAAATAAAGATTTCTTTTTTCTACATTTTTAACGCTTTCATTTAAGCACGATTAAATATCAATAATTGAGTAGTTATTGAATTTAAACATCCCGATTCTTTAACTGCGTAAGATGATTTTTGTTCCTCTTTGAGAAGAATAAACGGTTTTGTGTTGTTTTGAAAGGGGTGCAGTTAATATTTATTAGAAATTCAGGAATACTCTTTTAGTGGAAAGGGCCCAAAAATTTATTTCTAATTGAATAAATATAAAAATATTTTGCTTCATAAAGCAGCAAAAAAAAAGTATTCATTTTCATGCAGTGTGTGATAAATGCACCGCTCCAATTTCATTTTGGAATCCTTCTTTCAAGTTGTGGGAGGAACAGGGACGCAACGTCACAGCACACTGTAAAACGATGAGCAGTAAATGACAAGATAACATACGCAGTTCCATTTCTCATGCAATCGTGAAGCCCGTTGAATTGACTCCGTTCTCAACCGAAGGGAGAGGGGGCGCTAAGACACGACGAAAAAAGGAATATATATAACATTATTCCTCTAGGTGAAGAAGTGACGGAAGAAGGTGGTAGTCATTTAAATCTACAAATATTTCATTTGAACTCTTCAAATATTATATCTAATGAATGAAAGATGATTTTAAAATCGTCAGATAATATTTTAGATAGATCAGCGCCATGACCATTGTTCAGACAGTGCGCGTAAAGACAGCGAGTGTTACATCATAAAAAGAGAAAAATGGCTGCAGTCATGCCTTTTTAAACTGCTGAGAAAACGGGAAAAGTCCCGAACATCTCGTGACTTTGTAAGTTAAAGTAGAAGTGTGGCTCTCGAAGATTGAATTATAAATAATTCGTTAACAATTAAGAATTAGGTGAGTCAAAAAAGATTTAATTTAAAGAAGATTAAAAGTGAAATCATTACATACATATAATCGATTAAACTATATTTTGAAACAAAAATGTCAAAACGTAAATTCTATTAACACATACAAAGAAAAAATGTCACCATTAAGCGTAGTTAAATAACGATAAATAACATAAAAAGCACTTCGCATTAACTGTTTAAAATTCATTTGAAAGACAAAATTTTTTAGAAATCTTTGGAACGGAGAGCAATTAAAACTGATCAAGTTGGGCACCAAATATTTAAAAGTTTGGAAAAGACAAAGAAAAACGTAAGAAAATTTTGTTTTCTTTTCATGATGAGTTTCTAAATAAAAGCATGATAATTTTTTTGTCAATTTTTTTCCCTGTTCGATGTCTATTTGCTACATTATTTTTTACCCCGTGCATCTCAAATCAGATAGTAGAAGCTTGTTTGAATTGTGATCGTTCTTGGAGAACGGAATGTGGCTTTAAGATCAGTATCAAAGGAATGTCCCAGAATGGGCCAAAAAGTGTTTTAATATTTTAATGCATGTGAACTGAAGCAAAAAAAATATATACGTATACAAAGAACAATTATTAGCAAATTCTACAATCACGGATTGCTTAGAATGTATCGATTAGGTATTAAAAAGAAACAAAATAGCAAAAAAATCAAGAAATTTGGAAGAGTTTGTATTTTTTTTTGTTGCATTTTGTGAGTGTTTTTCGGATGGATTCCAGGCTGACACGATAATGTTCAAGTATTTTAAAGGAATGTTGAAATCGAGTGATAAAGAGCTGTTGTAAACACAAATTTATCGCACCACAAACAAGCAGACTCAAGCGATTTCTGCCTTGTCCAGAATACAACAGGAAATCATTTCAGGAACATATATCTTAATTACAATATTTTTTTTCAAAATCTGTGGAATTCAGCTGTACATTCAATAATGGTTACTTGATAGAAATATTAATCAAACGTTATCAGGTTTCTTAGGCCAAGTGTTAAAATTTAAAAAAATTGTGCATGAAATTCATATAATAGAAGAAACAAGTTAAAAATAATGATTCTGAAGAATAAAACGTTATCCCATTCTGTTTCTGAGTTAAGTGACATTCCAAAAAAGCCGACTGGAGTGCTGTTCTTCCGTGAACTTTCTCATATATATGTATATACGTATATAAAATATCGTGCGCTTTGTGTTTAGCTTCGTAGTATAGTGAAGCAAATCGAATAGGTATTTTGAATCCTTCCCTTTGACCGATTGGGGCTAAAATGTGACACAGTTCTCCATTTTTGGTGTCAAGGCCACACATCAAATTTCATTTATTCAGTCTGTCGCGGTTTTAAGGTATTACGTTGACATACACACGAATAGACAGACAAACAGATAGTCAATCCATTGACATATTTCAAGGGCGGGAAATCTGCGGCCTTTTTGAGTTTCTTATGCGGCCTTACCAGTTATTTATAGTTGCAATACCAGTTACTTACCAGCATTGAAATAATACACTTATCTGTAATATAATAATAATTACAGAACGATAACCTTTAAGATTCCGATTGTGCGGCTTTTTGCCCAGCTACCGAAATATAATGAATCCTTTCACTGCGAAAAGGTTTCTCACCCCTGACATATTTGGTGGTCCAAAATTTGACCCAGATCTACATGTTTGGTGATAAAATCGTATACCGGATTTCAGCCATCTAACTTGTTGCACTTTTGATTTATCATTTTCACAAATAGACTCACATAACTCCAAACATACTATTCTTCGAATTCAGGAAGGTTCTAAAACTTGGAGATTCTTCAGAATCCCAGGATCGAACTTTTTGAGGACTACAATGCCTTCTCTTTGTATATTACGGATACGATAAATTAATAATGCAATTTATAAATTTATTTATACCTCATTTGCATTTCAAATTATAAGTTTTTGTGGAAAATTAGCAAAAAAAAGCGATTGCCTAAAATATGTATTTTATCCCAAATAAACACAAGAAAATGCCTTGTTATCTTTTATAAAATGGGTTAGATGCGTTGAAATTCTTTGAAGCTGTCGGAATAAGTTCCCTTACCAATGTTTATTTATTTTAACAACGAGTGTTCTAACTTCACACGTTGTTATCTAACGTCGTAAATGTAGTTCTATAAAGAAGTTCAATGACATAAGAAATATCAATAGGCGAAAGAAGGAGGGAAAAGATAGATCGAAGGGAGGGGAAGAAAAAAGGAAAATTCCGTGTTAAAAAATTGATCTATCATTATCACATCTCATTCTCGAGATCGTTATCGAGTATTGATTGAAAATAGTGCTTGTACGTGACTCTTACTGAAAGGAAATATTTGTATCGTTACATCTAGGCAAATAAGCCAAGGAGATAACATCGGCTACAAAGGTAGGATGAAGCAACACCCAATGACCCAATGGAATGAAGAAAAATAATGCTTGGCAAAAGCTCTGTATAAACGGGCGTGAATTTCAAAAGAAATAAGTTTTGAAATATTTAAAATAATGAAGATAATTCTGTACCTCAGAGGCAAACTATCGTTTGTCGAATTTTGCTGCTTTCGATGTTTCGTATCAGTACTTTCATCGTATTTGCAAAATCCAGAACGCGTTTTCGGATGGGTATGTGTCCTAGCTGCAGGTCGAAAAAAAAAAAACCTCTCGAAAAATAAAATACAGCATAAGATACACTGACAAGGGGAACACCAGCTACACGGGACACCTAATTTTTCGAAATGCCTTACATTTGTGGCAGTGCCTTAGGACAATACAACATGCAAGCGAGGAGTTGTACAACTCAGTCATTTTCGAGAAAATCGATCGAAAAGTTTATCGGGTAGAATATCAACCAGTTTGCTGCAGCTGTTAATCCAGTTAACGAAGGTCCAAAATATGGGTGAAAAAATATTAAATCATATAGTTTTGAAAATTGGTACACGTGTTCGTGAGGGGCTTATGAGCCCCCCCCCCCGAACAGCGCGAGCTCACCCCCTAGGACCGGGGACTTTTAGTATGTTCACCAGAAGCCCCTCACGAACAAGTGCACCAATTTTCAAAACTATACGATTTAATTTTTTTTCCAAACCCTTCGTTGACTGACTATGTAGTCACAAGTAGATTAGCGTCAGAGCTCCGTAATGCGAGAGTTTTAAAATCCTAGTTGGACGAACATAACATTTTTGCTAATATTTACGACAATAAATTTTTAAAAAATAACACGTCTCCTGACTACAGCTGTAGTGAACTGGTTGATATTCTACCCGCTGAACTTTTCGGTCGATTTTCTCGAGAATGACTGAGTTGTGAAACTTGTGGCTTGCATGTTGTATTGTCCTAAGGCACAACTACAAATGTACAGAATTTGTAAAAACTCGGTGTCCCGTGTACTTGGTGTTCCCCTTATGAGCTCTGGAACTTTTTTTTTTACTCTTCTGTAAAATTTTGAAATTGTAGCTTACGATAGTTTAGCTATGACGTACAGAATTCTTCTTCAAAAGATACACAAGAAAAGCTTCGCGCCACTTATTTTTGGAATACATTGCGCACCTTTCAGGAGGAAAAAGGACGTGACGTCACCTCGCAGCTTCGCAAACATCGTTCAATTTAAGTATTAGATGACATGCACATTTGCGTTTGTCGTGTGATTGTGAAGTCTCGTGAATTGATCCCATTTAGAATGGAAATGAAAGACTAAATTAATTTTAAATTCTGAAGAATTATAAATGTCATATCTATATGTTTTAAAATTAATCTACTATAATTGTGACCCCTTCCGGAGGTCAATTCGAGTTTGAGAATGAGAAGTTGGCGTATAAGAAACTTGATTCTCGTTTCATTTGTGGCATATTCCAGCCACATTGTTTATTTTTTTAGAATAATCAAGAATCGCTAGACACATAACTGGAGAAAAGCGTAAACATAGAAAGCACATAACGGTAAAGAGGGCTTATGGGAAACGTGATTTTCCTTAAATAATTTCAGTGAAAACATTACACAGAAAAGATTTTGGGCCACGGTAGCCTAATGGTAAAGTCTCGGCTGCGGCGGTCGGAGGGCTCCAGATTCGAAAGCCGTTTGAACCGAAAATCCGCCTTGCCCGCGGGCCCAGCACACGCCCAATCCGACGACGTGCGTCAAAAGCCCTCCCGCCGATACGGTACGGAAGTTTGAAGAGGGACTGGTGGCTCAAGTGGAAGTCAAATTGGAATCGGCGGATTGAGTTTTGGATTTTAAGTTCTTTTGAATTCCACCATTTCGAATCATTTGCTTCAAATTTGACAGGTTTTCGACCTTAAAGATAGTTTTTTCCTTCACGTGTTCCAAAAATTCCATTTTGGAAGAGCGGTGAATGGCCTGCTAAAGCGGGAAATTCATCTGTACTCCATTCCATCCATTTGTCCCAACACTGTTTTTTTCCCCACCCATTCAAGTCGAAAAATCAGGCACGTCCATTCAAGTTCCAAAGCGCGCTGGCAGTAGGGGAGAGCGATCTTCTCTCCCCCTCTACAGCTGCTCTTCGTTCCCCCTATTCCTCCCGCCACTCCGCGGATTTCAGATTTGCTACCCTAGGCACAGGGTTCCAATCTAGTCAAACCGTTTGAAGTGCCGACTACCCTCACATAGGGTCCCGCTTTAGAACCGGCGCACGAACTGCTGGAATTTGGTTTGGTTGGAAATCCAGTTTTTCCCAGCCGCTATTCTATTTTTCATAGGTTTCCGACCTTGACTATTGTTTTTTTCACCCCGTGTTCCAAAATTTCCATTTTGGAATTTATATGATTGGCCTGCTTAACATCTCACTTCACGCTGTCTTCCACTGCGCGATGTCGACAGATTCTCCTCCAAGATGGTCAATAAATTTCAAAAATAAATTGGCGCAGCGTTCTTGACGAGTCAGGTGAGCATGAATTGACTTTATTGGACGATTTTAATTCACACGTCAGTTTTGAGAAACTATCCGACCGTGTAAATAGAGAGCTAAATGCAATCTGCAACCAAAAAAAGAAATAATAAGAAGATTCGAACCTGTAATCTGAAAAATTGTAGAATGATGTTTTTGGCTTGATTGTTCTATTTTTATATTATTTTTAAAAATAATATGAAGATTAATCTATAATATAAAACAGAAAATACATGTGTCTTTCGGTCACAAGAACTCCTCTTAAACGGCGAACGGTAGCGACATGAAATTTGCACACAACATTCTATACTACATTTCTAGGTCAACTGTGCTATTTTCAACTTTCAGAATTAATTAGTTCTTACGATATTTAATTAAATAACGAAAATGAAGCCGTATTAAGCCTAATTATTAAACATTTTTCGCCAATAACTTCTGAAATATTTATTGCATGAAAATTATTTTTAATGTACTCTAATTTTAATTTTACTCTAATAATTTTACCTTAATTATTTTTTTAAAATATTTTTTAAAAAGCTAAAAATTTTTTTAATGATAGTTATTGCATTATGGTAGAATGCTTTTTCTAAATGTAAATTACGTTTCAAAATGTAATTTTAACGCAATATTTGACAATACTTTTTATTCTTAGAGATTAAATTCAAGCCAATTTACTATTTCGCGAGCGTGCTTTTGCCAGTGTTACATCTAATATAAGAAAATATTGTTTTCTTCGGACATTTCACTTCAAAGTAGACTTTTAACTTCCGGTTTCATGTTTGAACATACATTGCTTTTACTGTACTTTTCCAATAATTCAATGACGTTTGTTTTGTTACTACGCTATGTTCCGCGTTTAATTTTAGGAGCAAAGGAGACTTTTTACTTACGGTTTTCGGTTGTCGTAGCACAGTGATCCAATGACGTTAGTGAATTATTCTCTCGATGCTTTGTTTAATTTTCACAAATTTTTAAACCTTCAAGGTCCGGTTCCTATCGTAGGAAAAGGACAAAGGGAGGGGGGAGATGTTTTAACGGTCTATCTGTCGCAAGAACTCCTCCAAAACGGTAAATAATTCCGACATGAAATTTGCATGGAGTTCGTTCCCAGATTAATTGTACCTTTTTCAACTTTCAAAAAAAATTACTTCCTAAGATAAATAATTAAATAACGAAAATTAAGCCAATTTTTGCCGTTTTATCTCAGTTTTTCGCCAATAACTTCAGAAAAATACATTCCACGATTTACAGATGATTTACATACCATCTTAAAGAGCAGGAAATTAGCTTTTTAATGATTCAATTTAAATGTTATGCGTTCTTTTCCTTAATTTAATAAACATTAAATTAAGGAAAAGATACAAAATCAAATTTATTCCATACACAGTTTGTAACATTGTTTTCTATTATTGTAATTAAATTCTAACCAATTTATCGTTCTATCAAATCCTTCATTCCTGTATTTTTACCACTGTGAAAGTTATGATAAAAAATATTTTTTTCTTTGAATATTAACAGAAAGGAGAATTTTCATATTTTCTTTCATTTCGCAGCATATACATCTTTCAATATGTTTGCACCACAATCCAATGATGTTAATTATTCTCTTTCTGCGGTGTTTCATTTAATTTTACAAATTTTTAAATGATCCTAATGAGTGTGTAAAATCCTTCAAGATTATTGAGGCCGCTTCCTACCGGTGGGAGAGGACCTAAGGAGAAAAAGAAAGAACGCTATGCGGTTTTTTCTTGTCAGTAACACAAACATTAAAGAGAAGAGAATTGTAGTCCAGATAATAACAATAAAATCCAAGATATGAAAGAGATTATGTTGTAGCCTTAGGGTGGGGAGGGGAAAATGGAGTACGAAGGACTATTGGAATCTTGCCAGATTGTTCAAACTAAGGAGAGAAGAGTTGTGTTAAACTGCTGGTCGAAAGGGTCAGAGAGCACGGCAGTGGATTAATGAAAATCAACAAAAGACGCTGCTGTAAAAAACTCTTTTATTAAGTTCAAAATGTTATAAGTACTTGGACTTAAAAATATTTTTATCCCGCACAAACGCCGGGTATATCAGCTAGTTGCTATATAATCACGCTTAATTATATAGCAACAATAGCTCACTAAAAATGCATTTAATATCGTTGCAACGCGCGTGAATTTAATTGCAGTAACTGAAATAATGAAAAGTATTGTTGTAAAAATGTTTTATAAATTTATTAAAATTAGAGGGAAAATAATTATACGAAAATAACATTATTTTCACTTAAAAACTAATTTTTTGCATTTTAAAGTGGTATAAGAATGATTTCTCCGAAAACAGTATGCTCCGAAGTTAATGAGAAAAACCATTAAAATTTCGATTAATTTTTAATTGAGAATCTAATTAAAATTTTGAAAAGACCTTTCTTTGTGAACACCTACTACCCAAGAAATAACTAAGTGCCAGGTCGGTAGCTGTATGTCCAACGGTCTGCTCTGAAGAGCGTTTTGAACATTGCAACATAGATGTCGCATCATGCATGCCAGAATTTGCAGATTGTATTCCAGCCTATAAACATTATCATGTTTAAAAAAATCGAGATCTAAAGTAAAAAAAAAAAAAAAAAAAAAATACCGAGACCAGACCTTAAGAAGTATCTTTCTATTAGGGCCAATTCACGTGACGTGATAATCCTTGGTAAACGTCACAGAGCATGACATCTAATTACGTGTTTTCTCATGCTCAGATTAGATGTTACTTCTTTTTTTTCCTTCCGAAAAAAATGCAAAAGATTCTAAAATTTGCATCAGCGCACCTGACGTGTATCATGTGACAAAATGCATTGACACCAACAGAACACTCAACAGAAAACCACTCCATACCCTGTACCTGGAATCAGAATGGCTGATTCTTTAAACAGTTGGATAGGTATGGAGCGCCTTTCTTTATTTTTTTTCAAAAGAAATATAAAAACCATCACATATCTAGCATGAAAGTCGACATAAAAGAGAAGACAAAAATACTAATTAATAAAAAGAACAAATAAAAAAACGAACACTTAAAAGCTTACTTACACACATTTGATTCGATACTTTATTTTTTTACCTAAAGTGTAGTTTAGTTATATTAACTTCCCGTTTTGAAGCAACACGAGGGCTATTTTGGGATGGACCTCGAAATTTTGAACCACAGTCAAATGACGAGGACAACACCTGAGCTGGCACTCCCCTCTCCAAACTTCCGCATAACACCAGAAGGAGGACGTATCTAAAGTGTAAGACGGAATGGAAAGGCAAACAGGGTGGTCAAACACTGAAATGTAAATGTCACCGACTACTTCACAATTCCGAAGATAGCAGAATTATTTGATCGAAGTTTAATTTAGTTAGGTTAACAATCATTGTTGAGGCTTCTCTAGAGTTATTTTTGGAAAAAACTAGAAATTTTGAACGATGGTCGAATGACGAGTACAACAACTGAGTCGACACGTCCTTCTTCAAAGGTTTACACCAGCGAGAGGACATTTGACCCCGACGAAGTGAACGTGCATCAGGACTGCTCTCACGGTAGAATTACGTTAGAATCGGGTCACGAACCCACAACCCTCCCATTCCGAAACCGAGATTACTCCACCAGATCACCGCTACCCATTTGAAAAAAGTGTAACATTCAGTAGCAATAGGGTTAAACCTCCTTTCGATGCATTAACGAAAGGTAGGAAAACGACACCATATATGGATAAACTGATATAATCTTTGAATAAGACGTGTTGTTTGATTGACGCTGATTGATGTGAAATTCAGATTAGTCGTTTGACAGTCATTGCAGCCTTACTAGATAAGCAATCTTATGTTCTTTGTGACAGAATTTTCGCATACTTCGGCATTGCATATATTATCTCATCTAAAATTTTACTTTCTGTTATTATCTTTAAAAATTTCTTTTGCAGACCTCTTTGTGAGTCATTGAATTAATCTAGATCGAAACATGAAATCTGCTTTTTCAGTTGTTGGCTTCATCAAACCTCCGACGAGAAGCAAAATAACAAATTCTTATCATTTTTCATGTTTCATTGGTTTGACTATGGACATTGGGTTGTTTTTCATCAGATAAACATGTCCCTTTTAAAAGTTAAACTGTACTTTAATGGAATGTTCCTTTTGAGTTTGGGAAATAATAGTGAGAATCACTCCTGTTAACTGAAATAAACATGAGAGGAACTAATTTATCGAAGTTTGAAAGTACACGTACAGGGTAACCCAAAAAGAATTGACGGCTTTTAAAATGGAAAAGCAAACAAACTGAGAGATATTTAATTTATTTTTGAAGGTCAAAATTTTTATTATAGTCTAGCAAAATCAAATCATACATGATTTTACCAAGGAAGATCGATAATCCAATTTGTCCCTTCCGTTCATCAAGGGACTAACGCGGCAGTCTGGTTGGCAATAACCTTGCCATGCTGGGTGCAGGGCACTTAAAATCGGGGAAAATTACTTTATTTTATCAAACCTTTTTTTTTTTTGTAAGTTGCTTTGGAAGAGTATTCTTATTAGTATTATAATATTCCCAGACCGTTTAGACGTTGCAAAAGACATGCCAGATCGTTTAGACACTGATGAAAGTCATGCAAGACGAGTACGTATTCGTTATTATTAGCCTCATTTTCATTCATGATTTTATCACAAAGCTGATTTTTATATATTTTAACTATATATCCTCTAAGAAATGTATATGTTTGTTAAGGTTAATGTGATTAATCGGTTATTATGAATAATAACCGGTCAATGTGATAAATCGGTTTATCCGTTTGACCCGTTATTATTCATAATAACCGATTAATCACATTAACCGTAACATATAAGCATATATTATAGAATGCAGTTGTTTAAATATATACAGACCGAGTTAAAGAATTAGTAGTTAGCAATTCTGGTGTTGTTTATAAATTTGTACTTAAATTTTATATTAACTGTTTTTAACTGTTTCTAGAGTATTTTAATTAATAAATAATAATTTCATAAATTAGTATTGTTAACTGATGAAAGAAAAGTGCATCAAATTGAAAAAAATTATAACATAAATAACATTTATAAATTAATAATCCTACTTATACTTAGTTTTCTTTCCATCCTCATCACTACGATCAGATTAAATAATAAAGGTAACAAATAACATCATCATTTGTTACCTCCTTACTTTCTGTTCTTTCTATTGTCTCTTCATTTTCTAAAAAGAAAATTAAAAAACTGAGTAATTTATTAAATATATTTTTAATTATGTTATCATAATAATGTCTATTGTGCTTTTGCTCAACAAAAATAGATATCTTTTATTATGATATCACAAACACTTTGTTGCATTTTGTCCTCTTGAAACCAAATAAAATTGTATTGATCATTATTGAGTGACCAGCCAAATTCACAAGGAGAGAGCTCTGGCAATTTTTGCTGATGGGCATTTTCCTCATATTTGATTTGTAGTGTTCACGTAACAATTGCTGCCGCAATTCTCTGTTTGAAAGTGGTGAACTGGATACATCAAATTTCTTGTACTTCTTACTTAAGCCATCTTGTAATATTTTTGATTCATGATTTTTTGTAAATATATAGTATCTAGGTTGGTCAATTTTATGTATATATTTAATATTATACGTGTGACACATAAATTTTTCTAATAGCTGAAAAACATTCTATTTTGATAATCCCGGGTGAAACGTCACATGCTTTGACTCTATTAACTAATAATAAGAACTGAGTGAGTCATTTCTTCATGTGAGTCATCACGGTGTGATGTGGCACAGGTGGCATCGCACGATAATGCAGATCATTGATTCATTTAATATTGTGGAAAGTTTAATTTTTAATTAGATCTATAACTATTTAAACGACTGCATTATGGAGCATAGAAAATATAAATTTCTTGGGGATATATAGTTAAAATATATAAAAATAAGCTTTGATAAAATCATGAGTGAAAATAAGATTAAAAATAACGACCTGGAACTCGTTTCGCAAGCCTTTTTTTCAACGTTTAAATGGTTTGGCAAGACTTTTGTAACATCTAAAGAATTAGGAAATTTTATATTAGTAATAAGAATACTTACGCTGTCAAAGCACCCTGCAAAAGACAAGCTTTGATAAAATTTTGAATAAGAATGTGGTTAGAAATAACGAACTGGAACTTGTCTGGCATACCTTTTTTCAGCGTCTACACGGTCCGGCAAGCCTTTTGTAAGTTAAAAACGGCCTGAGAACGTTATAACGTAATGAGCATACTCTCCCGAAGCACCTGCAAAAAAAATGACGGGAGGCTGTCTTTTCAAACAGGCGCTGATGTTAAAGGCGTATGACTACTTAACTTGCATGGCTCTTTTCCGATTTTGATTTTTTTTTGTAACTTCTGTTTTTACCCTTTATCTCTGAAATAAGACATTAGTTATGTTTTTAACATATGTAGTTACCGAGATATAGAGGATCTCCCATACCAAGTTTTGTGGCGTTTTGGCGTGTGACTCAATTTTCTTCCTGAGACCCCAATGGGAGGAACGTAGTCTCGCGTTATAACTTCACGTGTGTGTGGGGGGGGGGGGCTTTTGGAACACAGCCTCAAGGGACTTTAATCTTCCAATTCAAACTGTTATATTAAAGGTTAGTGGCATAATATGATTGTTCGCACCTAATTAGAAAAATTTAAGGACATTTAAGTTATTATATGACAGGAAAGCAAACTTATTAAGTTAAGATGAGTTCTC